>RJWK010043760.1:0-18628 GCA_004363435.1 Platanista minor
GGTGGTCCAGTGGTTAAGACTCTGTGCTTCCACTGAAGGGGGCATGGGCTCGATCCCTGGCCGGGGAACTAAGATGCTACATGCTGTGCAGCATGGCCAAAATAATAAAAAATAAAAGAGACATGCAACAAGGATGTATATGTTACATATATATATATATATATATATATATATATATATATATATATATATATATATATATATTATATAATTCCCAAGTGAATTCTAGCCCTTATTCTGTAATAACTTTTAATTAATTAATTAGGCCGCACCGGGTCTTAGTTGTGGCACGCGGGATCTTCGTTGTGGCATGCGGGATCTTTTTTGTTGTGGTGCGCAGGCTTCTCTAGTTGTGGCACACGGGCTCAGTAGTTGCGGAGTGTGGGCTTAGTTGCCCCACGGCAGGTGGGATCTTAGTTCCCTGACCAGGGAGCGAACCCACGTCCTCTGCATTGGCAGGTGGATTCTCAACAAGTGGACCACCAGGGAAGTCTCTGCAATAACTTTTAATGGAGTGAAACCTATAAAGATACTGAATCACTATGCTGTACACCTGAAATTAACATTGTAAATCAACTATACATATAGATAGATAGACAGACAGATAGATATAATGTTTAAAACAGTGGGCTTCCCTGGTGGCGCAGTGGTTGAGAGTCCGCCTGCCGATGCAGGGGACACGGGTTTGGGCCCCGGTCCGAGAAGATCCCACATGCCGCGGAGCGGCTGGGCCCATGAGCCATGGCCGCTGAGCCTGCGTGTCCGGAGCCTGTGCTCCGCAACGGGAGAGGCCACAACAGTGAGAGGCCCGCGTACCGCAAAAAAAAAAAAACAAAAAAAACAAACAAACCAAAAAACCGCCAATCATAATCTCTCGGATGGCTCATCAAAACACAAATTCCCAGGTCCCACCCCCAGAGTTTCTGACTGGGGAGATCTGGGGTGGAGCTTGAGAATCTGCAATTCTAACAAGTTTCCAGATGATGTGATGCTGCCAGTCTGGGGACTGCATTTTCAGAACCTCTGCTCTGACGGCCAGGGGACCTTTGCACATGGGATGGGAAACTGAGGCCCAGAAGGAGGAAATTAATTCCCCAAGATCATGGCAAATGAAGGGCAGACTAGAATCGCGTCTCCTGATTCGTGGAACTCTATTCATTACATCAGTGATCCCCAGCCCTGACTGTACATTAGAAACACCTGGGGGCTTTTGGCAATGCCTGCCACTGCACCTGAGACCAATAAAAACAGAATTTCTAGGAGAAGGATCCAAGCACTGGTATCTTGAAATCTCCCATGTGGTTCGCATACACAGCCAAGATTGAGAGCCCATTGGAAAAATGACTAAAGAAAACAATTTAGGTGATGACAAACTTTAACTTTTCATGAAGTGGACTGTCTCCATTCAGACACCTGCAAAATGGAGTGGAAGGCAGGAAGCTTTTGTAGGGTAAAGAATAATGAACACGGAAGGGGAAAATAGAAAGTATCTGACTGGCCAGGGCCACAGGGTCAACGTTGTTTGAGATGAGAAGGAAGAGGAAATAAGTATAGAGCCTGGAGTTTGCCTGGTGTTTGGGGATTAGCTGACTGGCTATACTGCCCTTCTGGTCAAGGGGAGCCTTTACAGAGACACAAAAGTTATCCAAGTTTCACTTTGCTGACATGGCACCCTGCACAGGAGCAGCTCCCTCTTGGGCCCAGAAATTTATTTCAAGATGTTCATATGGTTACTTTGGTTTAAATTTTGAGAAACCACCAAACTGTTTTCCATTTCACATTCCCAGCAGCAATGAGGGTCTTTGTACACAAATTCCTAATAGCCTTTGTGGGGGGAGGGGGGAGGGCATCTTGTCATTCTCAATGGAGGGGAAGAAGGAACCCCCCTGGGGATAAAGAAGGAACCCTGTGGGGATAAAGTCAGGAGTGAACACCCTTGGGATTCCCAGAGGGAGGTCAATTCCAACACAAAAGCAACACTAAACAGTGAGGTGACTTTGGCAGGGACCAAATTGGACGATAAAACCATGGTTTCCCCTTAGAAAGAAAAGCCCTCAAAGAGAATGGCCCTACCTAAGTTGCATGGTTCTTTCTCCCTCTGCAGCTGTCAGAGGAAGAAGAGATCGTAGATTTGCTACTGATGAAGATACTCAGTTTCCTGGGCATTAAATGTAAAAGACAGGAGCCTGGAAGCAGCAGTGAGCAGCCTGAGTTGCTGTCAGAGGCCTGGGCCCCTCAACCTGTATCAGCTGTGCCCCAAATTTAAGCTGTTGGTCCAGGTACAATCATCTGTAGAGTAGGGGAGGGCCAGCATCTTAGGCCTACACTTACCAGTGATTCTATAATTTCTCCAGGTCAATATTTTTCTGTGTCCATAGAAGAGTTACCAAACCTGGCAAGCAAAAAAAAAAAAGGAAAAATACATATATACCTCCATACAGTTGCCACCACTGTCATAGACTCTTTGTTCAAATATATTTTCTCCTAGAAATATAACAAATATTGCCTGGAGTTCAGGGAGCGGGGGTGGGGGTGGGGGGGTAGGAAATCCCCTCTACAGACTAATTATTTCATCTTCTTGGTCAGTCAGGAGTTGCCTTTGAATGATTCTAGTTCAGGGTTTCCCAAACTGTGTCCAGGAGATGCTAATGGGTGTCGTATTAGTTTGCTAGGGCTGCCAGAACAAAGTACCACAAACTGGGTAGCTTAAAACAACAGAAATTTATTGCTCCACAGTTCTGGAGGATAGAGGTCCAAAACCAAGGTGTCAACAGGGCCGTGTTTCCTTGGAAGGCTCTCTTTTAGCTTCTAGTGTGTGCCAGCAATCCTTGGCGTTCCTTGGCTTGTAGATGCATCATTCTAACCTCTGCCTCTGTTGCCACATGGCCTTCTTCCCAGTATGGGGGCTGGGGCTTCAACCTATCTCTTTAGGGGCCACAATTCAACTCATGACAGGTGTCATCCTCCCCCAAATGTTTCTAGATCAAATGTGGGAAACACTGGATACACAAGTTCTTTAGCATGGGAATTGTTAGAGCTTTTAATATGCTAAATGTGCACTGTGAGTCTTCTGGGATGAGATGAATGTGAGCAATAAAGTGTGTAATGATTCCCAAACCCCTATGACCATGGCTTCAGGTATTGAAGCACTTCAATCAGGGCTCGTGTTCCTTAGGCAATACTTTGGGAATCGTTGATCTATACCAGTGGTTCTCAATATTGGCTACACGCTAGAAACCCCAGACTTCATCCCAGTTGATCAGAATCTATGGGTCCCAGGCATCAATATTTTTTAAGCCCCCCCGATGATTCCAATGTGCAGTCAGACTTGATAAGCATGCTTTAAATTCTGAGAACCACAGACATAGATAATAAAAGTCTTCCAGGTGACTGTGTGGATAAGTGCACATTTCCCCTCTCCTATGCAGGAGAAGCACCTCACGAATCCTCTCCAATTCACCCTGTCTTGTCTCTCCTCCTCACACACCCATTGTAGCAGATACTCTAGGTAGCCTGTCCCAAATCCATTCCATGCTTGCCTCCTTGCTATCAGAGTCCCAATTTGTTCAGGTAGCCCCTACCCCTACACCACACGACTCATGGTAAGGTGACCTCAAAGTAAATCTTGATTTGTCTTAGCCATAGCCCTTGACAATGAACTGTTTAGGGTGGCCACATGACCCAGTCTGGCCAATGAAAAATGAAAAGAGGTCTCTAGGACACTTTAGGGAAAGGTCAGTTTGCTAATCAAAAGAGATGGGCTCTAGTGCTGGACATTGTCTGGTCTAAGACTGCTGGAACTCTGACAGCTACCTTGAGACCATGGGGAACAATCTGAAGATGGCAGAGCAGAAAGATGAGAGGAATATGCACACTTGATGAGGTCATTAAACAGCTAGTTTAACCGTGAAGCTGAACTACTGCCAGCCTTCTATCTGGATGAGAGCTTAAATATCCTTTTATGATGGCTGAACCAGGATCCCACCCCACTACCCTGACAATCAAAAGCCAGAATCCGGGGCTTCCCTGGTGGCGCAGTGGTTGAGAATCTGCCTGCCAATGCAGGGGACATGGGTTCGAGCCCTGGTCTGGGAAGATCCCACATGCCACGGAGCAACTAGGCCCGTGAGTCACAACTACTGAGCCTGCGCGTCTGGAGCTTGTGCTCCGCAACAAGAGAGGCCGCGACAGTGAGAGGCCTGCACGCCGCAATGAAGAGTGGCCCCCACTCGCCGCAACTAGAGAAAGCCCATGCACAGCAACGAAGACCCAACACAGCCAAAAATAAATAAATAAATAAGTTAAAAAAAAAAAAGCCAGAATCCTTTATAAACAGAGAGACACATAACGTGGCAGTACACATAAGACCTTGGGGATTTATCTTCTATCCACCCAAAAGCCTATCATCCATTCTTTATTGTGTCAGGTATAAACATGAGCTATATAAGCAGATAAGCATTAAATAATTCATACCAAGGGCATACATGTCTCCCGAAAGTCTGGTACAGAAATCTACCCAGACACATAAAGTCTGTTAGTTTAAATATGAAGAGTTCTAAGATCTAGAGAAGTTATAAATTCTTCATTTCTCTTTCCCATCTTTCCCATCCACTCTCCACTCCTCTGTTGACTATAAATACCAAGTTGGAAATTTCTTGTTGTGAGAGAGAAAAATATATCTGCTCAAAGAGATGAGCAGGCCCCCCTGAGACACCTGAAAGAAATGACCACCTGCATTTTCAGGTGCCTGTACCAACTGTGCAATGAGATGACCTTTCACTTTCCAAGCCATGGATGTTACAAAGATAATCAGATGAAAAAAAAAAATTTTTTTAAGCCACAATGCTTGTTACATTAAAAAAAAAAAAAAGACACACTTCCTATTGCTTTGGCGTAAGGGCCCACGACATAGCCCACACATTGATATGTGATCTTGTTTTTCATACCAAATGAGTTAATGAAGCTAGGAATAAATATTTTAGGGCATGGCTTGCATTATGCTGCAGTGGCTTGTAACAAAACAATAAAAACAGAACACTGAAATTATGGAAACCAGCCAAGATCTGGAGTTTAGAGTAGACCACTGTGAGCCAGTCAGCATCCCAAACAGCGGCAAGTAGAAAAGAGCTTAAGAGCAGTTGATTGTGAATCATACTAGAGGGCGAGTTCTGCTACTGCCACCTAGTAACTGCTTAAGTCATAAAATGCCTTCCTCATTCCACTCCTGGGAGAGTTAGTTAAACTGAGTCTTCAGCTCTTCATCTACAAAATGAGTGTAATACCTACCAGAAGGGGTTTGGAGAAGATTACAAATATAATATCTGCACAGTCCCAGCACATAACAAGGGCTCAATAAGTGGCTACGATTTACTCAGAGGAAAACGGAGCACAAGAGCCCTTGCAAGCCACCACACACATGTGCCCACATCCCCAATTTTATAAATGAGGCAGAATCTCACCGCAACATTTGGGTCGCCCAAACACACACACACACACACACACACACACACACACACACACACACACACACACACTTCAAGGTACTCATCCTGTAATACTGAAGGTGTAGAGATTGAAGTGCTTTTCACTCCCCCGTTTCTTTGCTGATTCATGCCCACTCCAAAGAATCCATGTTAAAGGTGAGATCTTTCCTCGAACCTAATTATTTTGTCTCCTTGGATTGGGTGGGACATGTCTCCTGCTTAAGTAAGGAACTGATCATGCTGGGTCTCAACTCTCTGCCTTTTGATTGTTCCTGCAGTCCAGACTCCACCAAGAAGCCACTCCTACCCCTTGAACAAGTCCTTGCCCAAGGGGCAAGATTCTGTCTGTCCCCTCTTTGGGGACCGTGGGCCTTTTGGGATCTGTAAAGTAATAAAGTGGGTTCCTGGACTGTTTTCAATATTTCAAAAAGTCAAAGAGAAACTGCATTTGTGTCACCGAGCCTTTGGCCAATGCCCAATAACCATCTTTGGCTGGCATGATTGTTTGGACTTACTATGAATCCTGCTCTGGGTGACCTTGATCCTCGTAGAAGGGTGGGAACTAATCTTTTAACAGAATTGGGAGCACCCTGCCTTCCCCAGGGCCCAAGGGCACTGGAATGCGCTGGCCCAGCAGTACCAACCCGGACTGGTGCCCATTTCACCGCCCAGCTGGGTCGCGGAGGCAAGAAGGCCTGACCTAGCACTTTCACTCGCCCAGAATCAATGCCGGAAGGCGTGGCTCCACGCCTCCCGGGAGGCCCCGCCCCTGACGGCCGGCCCGGTCCGCGCGGCCCCGTACTAGTCCCCGCCCCTCGCCGCAGCCCCTTCCGGGCCACAGGGCGTTCCGTCACGCCCCTCCCGCCTGCCGCCCCATCAGGCCCCGCCCCTCCCGGGGCCCCGCCCCTGCGCGCCGGTCCAGCCCGCTCGCTCCGGCCCGGGGCCGCCCCCGCCCCGCCCCGCCCCCGCCCCTCCGGCCGGGGGTGCTCTAGATGCTGCGCGGAGACCCTCTGCACCCCTGCGAACATGGCGCTGCGAGTGGCGCTGAGCGTGCGGGCCGTGGTCTGCAGCCTGCGCGCCATCTCTGCGCCCAATGCGCCCTGCCCGCCGCGGCCCTGGGGACTGCGGGCGGGCGCCGTCCGGGCGCTGCGCACCGGCCCCGTTCTGCAGTCGGGTAAGTGCGGGCGGGCACGTGGGGCGAGCCAAGCTGATTCGGGGGAAGGGGCTGGGGCCTTGATCCTCACCTCGGGTCCCCGCCGCTGGTCGCCCCAGTCAAGGGAGGCGACCCCTGCGCACGCTTATTGTTGCTGGGATCCCGTGTTGCGAGGCCGCTACTCCCTGAGTGACTTGGACGACCCCGCAGTCTTTGTCCTGCGGGTTGGAAGGCGGGGGGAGGGGGGCGGAGAGGCCTGGAGAACACGCGCGGCCGCCGTGTCCCGGCTGCTTCCGGCAGGAGCGTCGGCCGCTCGCTGCTGGAGACCCGGGCGAGCGTCGCCTAGCTCCTTCCTGACCTTAGGTTTCTAGCATTTGTGAGCATCGTGGACCCTAAGAGTGAAGACAAATAATAGGCTTTACTTTGCTACACGGATCGTCACTGAATTCTGAAGTAAAAGTAAAGCAAGAGCATTTATTGAAATTTAAAGCACTGGGTCTAGATTTTTACCAGCTAAAGCTGGCACAACTTTGGAGACAGCTATTTCCTAGAGCAGTGAGATAAACTCTACTGGACTCCACAGAAGACGTTCTACTGAAGTCTATATCGAGTCGTGAATGTGTGTTGGGCCGAAATGAGGCCTTACTTCCATGGACTTGAAGTAACAGGGAGACCTGCCCGTAAATGTCTTGGCCATCTGTCCTACTTTAGCACACGTTACCGCAGAGGAAAAACCGTTTTACTTCATGCATCAATACCTGAGACACTAACTGCACCTCTGAGAACTCAGGCTTCTTGCTGACAGAGCGCAGGTCTGTGGTGGCTGTTGTCTCATTATTAAGTTTTACAAACCTGTTTGGGACTAGAAAAGTTGATAGGTTTAGTCCAAAGTCAAACATAATGAAGTTTACCTCCTCCTCCCCACCCCACCCACTCATTATAATCTCTCAGCTCTTGTTAGTGCCACATTTCAAGGGAGAGCATTTCTCAGATAAGAACTGAATTTCAGACCTATATATTTTGGTTATTCATTGTTACACTATCACTAGCTTTTTGCATTTTCCTGTTATCTAGTTAAATATTGCCCAAGATATCAATACCCATGATCTGGTTGAACACCTAGGTTTTTAATACTAAAGAGACCGAGTTCCAAATTTTCACTACACCTCTCATGAGCTGTGACATCTTGGGTAGTCACTTAACTTCTCTGAGTCTGTTTCCCTAATCAGAAAAATGGAAATGATAATCCCTACCTTACAGATTTGTTGGATGTAATGAAATAATGTAACCTATACGTATAGCTTGACGCATAGTAAGTACTTGATAAATGTTACTTCTTATTAAATATTAGTGTATAGAATCAAATAAATAGCGAAAAATTGATCAAATGTTAATATATTTTATTTGACTCAGTGACTTTGAAGGGAGGAGAATGCTAACTTCTCATAAATTACTCAACACACCTAATTTTGGGGGGGCCAAAACCCATGTTTTTCAAGACTCAGAGGAAAAGTAATTATTTACCTAATCTCCTGTTCCCTTTTTTCCTGTTGGGCCAAGGGTTAAAGGAGAATTGTACGAATCATTGTCTTTTGCCTAAATTGCGTGGCCTGGTACAAAGACTTCATGGCCTTTGAAGTCAAGTGGACCTAGGTGCATTTAGCTTAGCAATGTTGCTGCCTTTCCCTCTAAACTTGTGGTTGCTCAGTTGCTAAACTGAATGTGAGAGCACTCTTACTCCTAAGATTATCTTTACAATTAGGTAAGATGGCAAGACCAAAGTCAGGACAGTAATTTCAGAGAAGTCATATGTTTGTGGTTGTCCAGTCCTTACTTTTAAAAGGTATATTAGATTTAAACTGCCAGTTTTAGAGTTGTGACAATGTTAGGGAGAACTGAGTCCTGTAGCCAAATAACTATATATATTAGATGTTTTGCTGAGCATCCTCTTAAACTTTAAAAAAAAAAATTACTTCACTCCAGCTTTTGAGTGCTCACTATATGCCAAGCACTGTGTTTTGAACTGGGAATACAGAAGAGATAAAGCCTGCTCTTGCTTGCTTTGTACTTGGTCTACTGCCTGGGGGAAACTAGCCTGTTAAGTGCTGTGAATGTGGGAGGGGGGGAACGGGGTGGGAGAGTGGTGCAGAGTGCTGTGGGAGGAGGTTGGACGGCCCAGGAACCCAGGCTTGGAGGGCTGCATAAGGCACCTGGCAGGCAGAGCTGCTAAATTGAGATCTGAAAGTCAAGAAAAGGCAGTGGGGAGAATGGGTTGCAGTCAGAACACTAAGTACAAATACACTTTCTTAGGGAAACACACGTTGACCTGAAGCATTTAGTAATTTGAAGTGGAGTGAAGCAAAGCAAGTTACTTTGTGGCAGATTTTGCAACCTCTTCCACTGAGGAGTATGATATTAAAGTTTTTTAATGATTGGGAGGAAAAGAAAGAAATACTCTTTATTTACACTCTGCTGTGTATCAGAGCTGTGTAATCAAGGCAGTTTAATGTTGTTTTAAGTACAGTTATCTTTTGGGTAAGGGGTAAGAGTGAACCAGCAATGCTTATTGTAAAACTGTATTGATATTAACGAGCCATTTTCTTATTAACTTCTGATGTAGTATTTTTGGAAAAATACTGCTTCACTTCAGAATGTGAATATATATTTAAGAAGGTAAGTTTTTTTTAAATGTATTATTTTAAGCAAGTACTTTTGACATTAAATCGTAAGGAATTTTTTTCACATCACTCGAACTTTGGTAGGTCTTTCTCCCAAGAATCCTTGAGTATTTTGGCCATCCATGTATTTGAAGAGAAGCAGCTCATAAAGCCAAGGCCTAACCTGTCCAATGAATGTCGAGCAGAGGCTGCCTTTCTACCATTTAATGTCTTAGCTCTGAGGTGACTATTGAGTTCTGATCGTATAGTTTGCTTCTTTAAATGATGGTAGCCACTTTTCTCAAGGGCAGACTTGAATTCATTTAAGGTAAAATCAAGAACTTAGTCGTTATATTTGTTCCAGGTCAATTTTATTCCTGTTAAG
Organism: Platanista minor; assembly: GCA_004363435.1. NCBI lineage: Eukaryota > Metazoa > Chordata > Mammalia > Artiodactyla > Platanistidae > Platanista > Platanista minor. The sequence continues at coordinate 9,679 of RJWK010043760.1, forward strand.
ATTCCACACAGCTCTACCTAAAGAGGCGCATAATTTTTTAGGTTAAATCATTTATGAGCAGTCTTTATGCTCCTCCCAAAACCTCGTCACTCTTTCTTCAGAAGGACAGACTTCCTTTGTATGACAGACCAGTAATAGATAAATATATATTTGAAATGTGCTCCAAAATTTGTGTGTGTGTGTGTGATTTAGACTGAGTAATGTGAAGGGCAAATAATCATATCTCCAAAAGATGCAAAGGTGTTCACATCAAGCCATCTTTGCGTAAATGATACCAGTGTTGAGATGTGTCTTCTTACATGATCTGTTTTGTCCTGGGCAGTATACTGTTGAATGGCAATGCCAATAAGTCAAACACAAATACTGGGAAGGTCTTGCCTTTTGACAGCATTGATATGTAAAAAAATGCTTTTTAAGAAGTGATGCCACTGCTTTCCTGAAATATTGGTCTTCTATTTTAGGTCGTAAATTCACAGACAAACATGAATGGGTAACAACAGAAAACGGTGTTGGAACAGTGGGAATAAGCAATTTTGCACAGGTATCGGATTGTCTTGAAATATTTCAGTCTGCTCTTGCCTAAATTGGATTGCTTTACCTTTTAAAAATTGTTTATTCTGCCCCTTAGTATTATTTTGGGCCCTTTAAAGGCCCTAAGAAGAACATCAGTCATAGATGGAAAAAGTAAAACATAGTTAGGGCAGTGTATAGTGTTTTTAGAGATACTCAAAGGTTAACACTTAAAATTAAAAATTAAATTCAAGAGAGAAATGTTTGTTTCATACTGGGGCAGGTAAGGAAAAAAGCAGAGCAAGCAAAAGGGCTGGAGTGTTGACAGTGTTTTGTGGATAACAATGATATACACATGACCTGGGGACTTGAAGAGGGAACACCTAGATTGGCACAGATTACACAAAGATAAACCTTTTATTTAGAGTTTGTCTCTACTAATTCCCTTATTGCCACTGATCCCATATTGAGATATTGTGTAAAAGAAAACTTGAGAAGCCAAAGAGCAGCATTCATCACTGATTTTCAACTGGATCTCTGGGTGGGGGAGAGGTGGTGGATATTAACTGATGGGAGTATACAGTATTCTTCAGAAATGTTGTGATCTCAGGTACTGAGAATCAATGACAACTGTATCTTCACTGGCATATCTGTGTACCTACTGAGGCCCAGTACAGCATGCTTTGTGAAATATTGCATAAGTATTGTCCTCTCCTCCTGGAGTTTATGAGGGGGAACCAACTACATGGAAAATGACATACAAAACATTATGTGATGGATCACCTGATGGAGAGATCACTACTTATTAGTCAGCAGATGCAGTAGGGGAAATGGCCTCAGTAAAATTGCAGAGGTGGAAAAGCACAAAGTGTGTCCTTAGAGGAGCTAGTAATCTTTTAGGGGGCATATGGTTTGTGACGGGGTCACTGCCACCTCTGGAAAATCCAGCTAGTGGCCTGTTTTCTTGCAGATCCTGAGGTAAGAATAATTTTGCATTTTTAAAGGGTTATAAGAAAAACCAAAGAATTTGGCCCCTCAAGTGTAAAGTATGTGCTGTCTGAATTAAAGGGATTCAGTGTTTGGCTTGTTCCTATTTACTAGGTTTAATTTGATTTCTTAGAGGTTTGGTGTTTTGTTTTTGTTTTTTTAAAGGAAGCTTTGGGAGATGTTGTTTACTGTAGTCTGCCTGAAGTTGGGACAAAATTGAACAAACAAGGTGAGTGTTTTTCTCATCTTGGTATGTCATGATTCATGCCATGAATTTTCTTAATCTTGCATAATAACTTGTTTGTACCCAGGATCATTTAGAGTGCCTTTTCCTCAAGGAACAGAAAACTTACTTAACAGTAGATCAACCAACAGGGGTTTATTATATCTCATACAAGCAATCTTGGAAGTAGGTGGATACAGGATTGACTTGGTGGCTCGGTGAAGATTATCAAGGACACAACCTCTCTGGTACTTTTTCTGCCTCAGCATGTCAGAGGTCACAGAATGGCAGCAGAACCTTCAAGCATCATGTTCTCAATGACAGTATCCAAAAGTAGGAAGAAAAGGACAGGTTCTCTTTGTCTCTTTTTTGGGAACAAATATCTCAACCAGAAATCAGATCACCTTTTCTTTTATCAATTTAGCCAAGTCTGGGTCGTACTGCCATGCCTAACTGTAAGGAATGATGGTGAGGAGCATAATGAGCATTTTCAGACCTTACAATGGAAGGCAGGAAGTAGAGGGAAATGGCTCTTAGCACCCTCCCCGCCACACGTTGATACAGTATAATATAGCTGAAGTTTCTGAAGTTTAAAAAATAAAATCTGTCTTTCTTTGGAGGCAGTAAAGAATATCAGGATAGAACATGGGCTTCTGAGTCAGAATCTGGTTTTAAATCCTGGCCTCTCAACATATCAGCTGTGTGATTTGAAAGAGATTACTTAATGTAGGTCTCATCTGTAAGTTGGGATAATAATACTTACCTCATAGACTAGTTGTAAGGATTAAATGAAATTAGCATAATATCCAGCATAAGATTAGTGCTTGATAAATGTCAGCCAGTGGAACCACGAATATTATTATTCATGGGTTCCTTGACATATGTAAGACAGCCCTACAGAATTTAAGTATCTGTTTTCTTTAACGACGTTTTATTTACTGTGTATGCACTCTGCTGTTCTCAAGCAGATCAGAAATTTCTGAACATCTCTTTATAGCAAGTGAGGAGCATGAACCTACTTTTTGTGTTTCTGTTATAGAAAAAATTCTATTAATCTAAATATGTTGAGTAATACCCTTAAACTAACGAATGCTTTCTTTAAACTTTCTGCTAAGGTGTTTTTTAAAGTGATACAAAATTTACATACAGTGAAAATGCATGGATCTTAATTGTATAAGCCAAAGAGTTTTGACAACTGTGTTTATACACTGTGTAAACCTTGCCAATCAAAACTCTTCTCAATATACAACCACTTCTCTGATTTCTGTCACCATAGATTAGTTTTGCCTATTCTTTAACTTCATTTAAAAGGAATCAGACAGTATGTATTATGTCTGGCTTCATTTGTCTAATGTCATAATTTTGAGATTCGTTCATATTGAGTGATCAGTATTTTGCTTTTTTATGCTGCGAAGTCCCATCGTGTTTGCCAAAGAGGTTATATCATCTTACACTCTCACCAACAGTATGAGAGAGTTGCAGGTGCTGCATATTTCATTGTGGGTTTTTTTTTTTTTTTCTTTTTGCGGTACACGGGTCTCTCACTGTTGTGGCCTCTCCCGCTGCAGAGCACAGGGTCCAGACGCGCAGGCTCAGCGGCCATGGCTCACGGGCCCAGCTGCTCCGCGGCATGTGGGATCTTCCCGGACCAGGGCACGAACCCATGTCCCCTGCATTGGCAGGCAGACTCTCAACCACTGCGCCACCAGGGAAGCCCTTCATTGTGGTTTTAACTTGCATTTCCCTAGGACAGATTATTGTTCACCTTTCCATGTGCTTTTTGCCACTCACATCTTTTTTTGTGAAGTCTCTAGTCTTTTACTTGGGTTATCTTTTTACTGTTGATTTTTAGGCATCATTTAAAATTCTAGATACAAATCCTTTTTCAGAAATGTATTTTATGAATATTTTGTCATATATATGTATGGAACATTGTCTTCTCTAAGAAACCTTTTGTCTATCTTCATAGTTCCCAGACTGTATACCCCAGTGCCATGAGGTGCTGTGGGGTATTTTTAATTTTTAACATCTGTTGGACACAGCACAAACTAATAAACAATGGAGGTAACAATTTCAATGTTGGATCTTACTATGTTACTTTGGGTAATGTGACTTTGAAGCAAGTACTGCACAATTGGCATGCAACATCAGGTACGGCAATGATTGATGTGACCTGATTCCCTGATGGAGAACTTATTAAATACAGTATGCAACAGACATTAATTTATATCTGTAAATTGTAATTAAAAATGAAAATTCTTTTTTGTTCAATTTATGTGTGTTAATTTTTTCAAACCGCTACTCAGTTATTAGGATATAAAAACTTACTAAGTAGTTTGGACCTGACCTCTTAATAAATTGAAGTGTTAGGTATTTGTTTTGGTCTAGAGATTACCACAAAACCTTACTGAGACACTAAAGGCACTGTGAACTGAGAAAGTGAGCAACTCTGGCCCATACCAAGGTTCGCAGAGATACAGTATTTCATCATTAGGTATGATATTTAGCTGTGGAGTTTTTCATAGATGCCCATTATCAGATGAAACAGTTCCTTTCTATATCTAGTTTGCTGAGAATTCTCATTTGTGGATGTTGAATTTTTGTCAAATTCATTTTCTCCATCTATTGACATGATTGAAGGGTTTTTCTTGTTAATGTGATGAATGGTGATTCATTTTTGAATGTTTAACCAACCTTGCATTCCTGGTAGTCATGATACAAAAATTAAAAATTATCTCTAAAAACATACTGCTGGATTTGATTTCCTAATTTGTACATTATGTTCATGAGAGATATTGGTCATTTCTTATAATGGCTTTGTCAAATTTTGGAATCTGTTATATTGACCTCATAGAATAAGTTTAGAAATATTCCTACCTCTTGCTTTTTCTGAAAGAATGTGCAAGATTAGTGTTGTTTCTTCTTTAATTGTTTGATAGAATTAACTGGTGGAATATGAGCCAGATTTCTTTGTAGGAAGGTTTTTGATACAAATTTCTTTAATATAGATTCAGATTTTCTATATTATCTTACATTGGTTTTGAGAAATTTTTCCATTTCATGTTGTTATATTCAGCATAAAGATGCTCATATTTTTCATTTATTATTCTTTTATACCCATACGATCTGTAGTAAGGACTCCTTTTTCATTCCTTCATATTGTTGGTAATTTTCTCTTCTCAATCAGTCTGCTAGCTCTATCAAATTTACCAATCTTTTGAAAGAACCAAATTTCTACTATGTTAAATTTTCTCTTATTTTCCATTTCATTTGTTCTTTCATATCTTTATTTTCTTCTTCCAACTTACTTAATTTCCTTTTTCTAGCTTCTGGAAACTTGTGGTTTTGTTGGTTTTCAGGTTTTTTTTACTGGACTTTTTTTATCCATACTGTAAAATGCTGTCTCCCTTGTGGTGAGTGGCAGCTAAAATCTTAGTCTGATTCTTCTAGCCTTATCTAGGACACTTGGAGTCTGCCCTGTGCACATATGATTCAGGGATCATTCAGAGACCTGGACAGAATTTACAGACAGAATTTGGGGCTCTCCTTTTCATCTCTATCCTTAGTGAGATTTCCCAGCTCACTTTCCAGTAGCTATGATGGCCCCAAACTCTTGTCTCCTAGTCCTTTAAACGAGTAAGACTGAGATTTTCTTTCAGAATTTTGGCTGCTCCACCTGGCACAGATCAGTGTCCTTTCTTCAAGGCTAAAAGTCATTTAAAAAAAATCACCAGTGTCATCCCTTCTTTCTAATGTTGCCTCCTTTCCATAAACTGACTGCTTTTGTTCATTTTCTAGTGTCTTTAGAAGCCAGGTCATTGATTTTAACATGTTCTTTTTAAATAACGCCTAAAGATATTATTTCCTTCTAAGCACTTTTTTACCTCTGCCCCCACAAACTCTGGTGTGTTGTATTCATCACATTCAGTTCAGATCACTTGATTTTGTCCTGTAGGTGAGCAGGGCTCTGGTTTTTTTTTTATTATTATTATTAATTTACTTTTATTTTTGGCTGGTTGGGTCTTCGTTGCTGCATGCAAGCTTTCTCTAGTTGTGGTGACCGGGGGCTACTTTTCGTTGCAGTGTGCAGGCTTCTCATTGCGATGGCTTCTGTTGTTGCAGAGCACGGGCTCTAGGCGCATGGGCTTCAGTAGTTGTGGCACACAGGCTCAGTAGTTGTGGCTCGTGGGCTCTAGGGTGCAGGCTCGGTAGTTGTGGCCCACGGGCCTAGTTGCTCCATGGCATGTGGGACCTTCCTGGAACAGGGCTCAAACCCATGTCCCGTGCACTGGCAGGCGGATTCTTAACCACTGCGCCACCAGGGAAATCCCAGGGCTCTGTTAATTTTTCAGTCTTTTTTTTTCTTTTCAAACTCTTCTTCAGATTGGTTAGTTTCAGATGATCTTCGTGTTCACTGACCCTTCTGCACAGTATCCAGTCTACTGTTAATGCCATCTAGTGAGTGTTTTATTTTAGATATTATGCTTTCCAGTTCTAGAATGTCCATTTTAAAAATTATAATTTCTTTGCAAGTATTTCCCCATATATTCACTCACTAGTTTTTTTTTTTGTTTTTGTTTTGCGGTACACGGGCCTCTCACTGTTGTGGCCTCTCCCACTGCGAAGCACAGGCTCTGGACGCGCAGGCTCAGCGGCCATGGCTCATGGGCCCAGCCGCTCCGCGGCATGTGGGATCTTCCCGGACCGGGGCACGAACCCGTGTCTCCTGCATTGGCAGGCGGACTCTCAACCATGGCGCCACCAGGGAAGCCCCACTCACTAGTTTTTTGTTTTTGTTTTTTTTTTTGGTCTTTGAACATAATTACAGTAGCTATTTTAAGGTTCTCTGCTAATTCCAACATGTGGGTCTGTGGATCATTTTGAGATCTTTATACTGACTACTTTTTCTCTAAACTATGGCTCCCTTCTTTCTAGAATTTCAACCCTCAATTTCCAGCCACCTTGGGGGCCCACACTCCATCCTCTGACCCCTTTAGCAAATCAGACTGTGGTTTTCTACCTGTGTTCTAGTTACACTGTGCTCTTTGGATGGGGCCATGTTGTCAGGCTACAGACTGTATAAATGAAGATCTTGCATGACAAAACCTATGGTTTTATTTTAATTAAAGATATTCAGGACTTTCTATCATTACTGTATTAGAGGTGATCACTTCTCCATATTTTGTATTTTGGGGTCACTAACTTGACATTTAATATTTTCTTCAATTTTCTCAATTTAGAGGAATTTGGTGCTTTGGAAAGTGTGAAAGCTGCTAGTGAACTCTATTCTCCTCTATCAGGAGAAGTAACTGAAATTAATGAAGCTCTAGCAGAAAATCCAGGACTTGTCAACAAATCTTGTTATGAAGATGGTAAGTTGTTGCTAGAAATTTTTTTAAGGATTGTTTGCTACAGTTAACATTTAATCTAGAACTTAAAGCAATCTTTAGCTGATGGTGACTTCTTTTTGCCCTTCTTGGTACTAAATAGAGATATTCTGCTTTAAAAAGGGAAAATAGTTTAGCTGAATATATAAGGTTATGTTTAAAATCTCTGTCAATAAAAGCACTGCCTGGGCTTCCCTGGTGGCGCAGTGGTGGAGAGTCTGCCTGCCAATGCAGGGGACACGGGTTCGTGCCCCGGTCCGGGAAGATCCCACATGCCGCGGAGCGGCTGGGCCCATGAGCCATGGCCGCTGAGCCTGTGCGTCCGGAGCCTGTGCTCTGTCACGGGAGAGGCCACAACCGTGAGAGGCCCGAGTACAGCAAAAAAAAATAAAATAAATAAAAATAAAAGACACCAAGAACAAGATTACACAGCCAAGCTGCCAGTGTAGGCTTCTTGATCCTACATAACATTTTTCTTCTACTTCCATGGAGCACTATCCACTCATAGGTTTATACTGAAGACAGAGGAAGGAGCTGAAGTTTTCTTAGCAAGAAAGAAATAAAGTGAATGACATCTTAGTATCATAGTTGTAGACTCATTGTAAACACTTCAGAGTATTTACCTCTTCAGTCATAAAGCATCTAATCACATTGTGTGATGTAGGTGGTAATAGAATAACATTTATTACATTATTTTTCAGTTTTCTCATATTTTCATCTTCATAATAATGTAGTAAGGTAAGCTAGCAGCAATTTTTTCCATTTTGTAGATGAATTGAGGCCCCAAAGGATTTCTCTGCTAAGGTCACACAGCCAACAAGATGCAAAATTAGCATTAGGTTGTAGTTCTCTGTTTCCTATCACCTACTTCTTCTCTCTACTAAAGCTTTCTAATGCCATTAATCTAAGTAGTTACAGTGTTGGTGTTCCTTTTGTTAGATATACCTGGCCTTGTGTATTTGGATCCATATATAAAGTTGTTGATGCTTATTACAGCCTAGAAGTTCTTAATCCATTATGGTAGAATTTCTTCTGGTTCTTTTCAGTTATGATATGTAAGGAATATTAATCTAATTCTTAAGGCTAAAATTTAAAGCTCTTTGAACAAATAATGAGTGATTTATGTAAAGAATACTAGGTTAATTTTGAGGCACTCAGAATTTACATTTTGGATGAATTTGACTTTCTCTTTAAAAAGGTGATTTGGAATATAAGATACTTTTTTTGGTTGCAGGTTGGCTGATCAAGATGACACTCAGTAACCCTTCAGAACTAGATGAACTAATGAGTGAAGAAGCATATGAGAAATACATAAAATCTATTGAGGAGTGAAAATGGAACCCCTAAATAAACTAGTTTGAAACAACTTAATCTAGTATAGTTGTCTTAAATTAGTGGTGGATAGATTTTTAAAAGCAACTTTTAGCAAAAGAAACTACTTGCAACAATGTAGCCTGAAGAAAATACCCCTTAACTTCCTAATGATTTCACATAAACACTATGAATCTTTTTCACAACACCCTGTGATTTTTAGGCTACTCTCCAGTTATAATACTCAGAATTGCTGAAATTATCTGTGGTAAAACTAGTTATAAAAATTATGTAACTCAAGGATAACACTGTTATCTTAACCTTATATAATATTGTAACTTGCTTACAGCCATCCCTGGATTTGGGTCAAAATACTCAATGAACTTGCCACTGGAAATAAATGACAGTGGAGAAAAGTTTGTTAGTTGTATAGTGTCCAGTGAAGAACATTACTATCTTAATTTTGCAATATACTGTGTTTGCTGGTGCTATTTTTATACAGTGAAGCAACAGCCTTGCAGGAAAATAAGAA
>RJWK010043761.1:0-18626 GCA_004363435.1 Platanista minor
CTGTGAAGAGTGAGGGCTTTGGAACTGGGAGGTCTGGGTTCAGAGTCAGTCCTGTTGTGTAGACTCTGCACGCAGAAGTTCCCTGTGATCTGCCCTCCAGGCCTTTTCCTCCCCACAGAAAGCCAGAGCAGCTCAGAGCGGGGGGGCAGCTGGCCCGTTCTGCCCAGCCCATGGCCTCCACGTGAGCATTACAGAGCCCTGGACCAGAAGAGATGGGTGGAGGCTCCGAGGGCTGGGGCAGGCTGGCACTGCTGCAGAGGATTCCCCTGGGTGAGGGTTAGGGCTGGGCTGGGTGGCGACAGAATGTGGCATCTTGACTCCCCCTGCAGAGCCATCCTCAGGCTCCAGGTGGGCCCACCTCGGGGGCTGGGAGGGGCTGGCTGATAGGACTCCCCAGCTCCTGCTCGTTCCTGGACTCTGTCTTCCCTCAACCCTCCCAAGCTGCCTTGACCCTGAACTACACAGGGGGTTTCGTCCACCTGGAAAGAAGTTTTGGCCTCAGTCTCTTGTCTCCCAGGCAGTAGGGGGAAAGTCTGGGCGTTTTTAGAAAGAGCGCTGCTGCCTTCAGCTCAGCCCACTTCCTTCCTCCATCCCTATCTTGGCCCAGTTCTCCTCCCAGATGCCAGAACATTTCAGGGGTCATTCCTCCACTCCCCTGTCTTCAGACATGAACAGCTCACCCTCAGGTCCCGGGATGGGGTTGGGGCAGGTGCTTCCTATTCAGAGACCCACTGTCTAAACCTGGTCCATAGTCATCTCAGCAAAGGCTTGTTTCCATGACCTTGGCATTCATGTCCATGTCCATCTGTGTGATTCAAGGGCCCCTCTAACCACATCACTGAGTTGGAAATGGAGCCCTGGAGACCGTGGTCAGGAGGTGGCCCTGGAATGGGGAGTTTCTCTCTCATTATGGGGGAGTCCAAGGAGCCCACATTTCAGGATGCCTTTAGTAGGAAGTCGGTCTGCGCAAGGGAAGGATGGCACCAGGGTGAGGGACAGGATCAGTCCACGGGTGTTTATTGACAGCTCGCTACACATACGGCACAGTCTCCAGCCCGAGGGCTATGGCAACTCAGTTGGTAAAAATGCTGCTTTGAATCTGTTTCGGAGGCAGGTGGGATAAGAGTCACAAATAAAAATAAAACAAGAGTTGGGGAATTAGACATATTCCCGCAATGAGATTATTCACACGCTGAGGAAGAGATAAGTAGCTCAGACAGTAAGGCTTACTGGAGTTCTGAGGTGTGAGAGAGAGACCCCTTTGCTGGGGTGTTCAGGGAGGGCTTCATGGAGGAGGAGAGCTAGTAAGAAAAGAGGAGAAGCTGCTCTGCAAACAAAAGCCCGGATGTGGGAATAGCAAAGGGTCTGGATGGAAGAGAGTTTGGGGGCAAGGAAATTGAGGTCTGCAAGGGGGCAGGGCCAAAGGTGGGGATGTCCCTTGAAAGCCCACTGAAGCATGAAGACTCTGGCAGGCCTGGTATCCGAGGCTGCTGTGGTTTCACACAGCATGAAGTGTAGAGACCCAAGATGGGATTCCAACCCTTTTGTCCCCCTTAGTAGTCAGTGGCTTTGGTCCACTCATCTAATTTCTCTTTATTTGTAAAGTGGGGCTCAAAGGTAGTAATAGTTCTTACCTCACTGGGTTCTTGTGAATAAATGAAGCGGCTGGTGTAGGCACACATGTCTGGCAGGTAGGAACAAGGGTCACTTACTCGCTCCTTGTTCCTTTCTGAGAGGTCGGTGACTGTCGGAGTTAGGGGCCTTAGTGAGGTTTGCCAAGCTGGATGGTTCTAGGACCAATAGGGTTGTCTTTCATTTTCCAGACTCTGTCCCCCAAGCTTGGGGTCAGCACATTATGTCTGAGTCTTGGGTTGGCACCATCGGTGCTGTCTCAGGAGGCCTTCTGCCCATCACGGCCACCAGCCCCGGGGAGAGAGCCAACCTGGGGATGTTTGCCCCGAGGCCTCATGCTGTTTTCTCCCTCTGCCCACAGCCTGTCAACACTGAAACTGCTCCAAAGAATGTAGTGGACACGGTGAGTGACAGCAGGTAGGGCGGGGTGAGTGCCTGGGGAGGCCGGGAAAGCATAAGGAAGATTGGGGGGAAAGTGAACAGATTTGTTTGAGGACACCCTTCTGGAGTAGATTTGGGGAACTTGGGAGAAGGATGGAGACATGGGTGGCACTGAAAGCTGGATATCGGAGCATCCCCTTGTGTGTTCGGAAATGGATTGCTGGGGAACTAGGCAGACGGGGAGGGAGAGGCTCGTGGTTAAACGTGGGCTTCTTTATTAGATATGTAGAATGTGAGAAAGCCAGGCAGATCTTTCCAAACAAACACTTAGCAGAGAGACAGACGATTTCCTCAAGGCTGTGTGGAGGAGGAAGGGAAGGAAGTGGGTGGGTCGTGTGGTGGGGAAACCGAGGCTGGCAGCTGAGAGGCGTCTCCTGGCAACGGCCGGCATGGAGTGATGGGCTCAGAGATGGAGGACTTGGGTTCACCTCCCAACTCCAAGGTTCTATTTGTGAGACTGTAGCAAGTCCTGAGCCTATCTGTGCCTCAGTTTTCTCATCTGCAGAAATGGGAATAATAATATCTCCCCCAGGAGAGACACAAATGAGAGGGTATGGTTGGCTCTGAGGGGCTGTTAGTGGACAAAGAAATGCTACACAAACAACCAAGCCCCCTCCCAGGCCCTTCTGCCAAGCCCTCTCCCCCGCCACTGCCACACCCAGCGGATGAAAGACCTGGACTCCCCTCTCTGACTGCCTTTTCTTTGTCTCCAGGGAGAAGGAGCCTTCCGGGGTGGAAACACACGGAAAAGCCTTGAGGAAGATGTAAGTATTTGGAAGGGAAGGGGGAAGATGCGGCGAGTCCCTGGGGCGCGGGGGATGGGGGAGGCGGAGATGCCTAACACCTGTCTTGGTTGGTGGGCGTCCCTCGCAGCCTCCTCTGTAGAATTGCTCAGCTCAATTCCGGAGTGGGGAGAGGGGCTGGGAGGGTGAGCAGGCCCCATGACTTAGACACTGGGCCTTAGTCTTGGCTTCAGCCTCCAGCCCAGCTGGATCCAGGGTTGGTTTGCCGTTCGCTGAGGCAGACCTTAGTGCTGCAGGGTGGGGAGGGAGGGGAGCAGAGGCTGCTGTGCGAGTCCTCGCTGGGTGGTGTGCAGTCACCAGGGCAATGGCCAGGGGAATGGGCAACACTGCAGCAAGAGGGACTAGGGGCAGAGATGAAGAGGGGCTTTTGGGCGCTTGGAGCGTCATCAGCCAATGGGGAATTGCAGGCTCTGCTTCTTCAGAGGGAGAAGCCTTTGAAAATGGGCTAAATGCCATTGATTCAGGAGGGAGCGGGAACATGGGCTGGTTGGTCTCACGGGCTCCTCCTGCCCTGCGGTTTTGGTGGAGGGCGATGGGCAAATTCCTGAAGTGGAAGGACCCCAGGGAAGGGAAGAGGGGCTCTCCTGGGACCCTGCTTTGAGCCGAACTTGTGCCTGGGCTTGTCCTCACACCACCCCAGGGGCAGATGCCTGGCAACATCGGACCTTTCTCTTTTTTCCCTGCCCTTCTCTGACAATTTGCCCCTCTGCTGGCCTCTCCATCCTCGCCCGCCCTGATCTGCAGAGGAACAGGGAGTGGTTTTGGCGGTTGGCACGGGGGAGCTGTTGATGGCATGAGGCCCTATCATCTGACAGCTGCCTGACCCATGGCGGGGAGGGCCTCGGAGGGAGGTTGCTGGGCTGCTGCGGGCTGCACACTGCTGTGGTGAGCCCACTACCTCTGTCACATTGCCCGGGGCCAGCCCCGCAAGGCCAGCCCGGCAAGGTGGAGGTGTCCCCCGGGCCGCATAGGGCCCCGCCAGGAAGAGCAGAAACATGCCTCTCAAATTAATGGGCAAGGCTCTATTCAAGGTACGCATGGGTCCTATGGGCGTGGAGTACACATACTGGGATGGACCCTTGTCCGAGTTTGTGATGTTTCTGGGCCTGGGGTACAGGGGAGAAAGTAATTTTCTTGTGTGCCTGCTACTAAAGATTAACTAGCTTAATGCACACAAAGTATATACTGTGTGCTCAATAAATGTTAACCATTCTTATTACTGTTATTTTGGCTAAGGGCCAGGAACTGGGCTGGGTATATATGTTTTGTGTATGTGTGGCCATGCTGTGCAGCATGTGGGATCTTAGTTCCTCCACTAGGGATCAAACCCACGCCCCCTGAAGTGGCAGCGTGGAGTCTTAACCACTGGACCACCAGGAAAGTCCCCATTGGCTGGGTATTTTTTGATCCCCGTGACATCCCGCTATGGCAGATGCTGTGGCCCCATTTTATAGATGAGGAAACAGAGGCTTGGAGGGGCTCACTGACTCAGTGAATGTCTTCTCTATCCCATCCTGGGACTGCTGCCTGGATCTGGCGTTTCCAGGGCTCCCAACCCTTGGCCGGGGGACAGGGCGATGGTGTGTGAACCAAGCCTTTTAGCCAATGGTCTGGACACTCTTATAAGCCGAGTCCTAGAGCAGTTGCTCCCCACAACTCCAGCCTTGGCCAGACAGATCCTACAAGGTAGGGCTGCAGCAAGAGAGAGTGAAGTTAGACATCATGGAGAAGTTTTTGATGCAAGGGTGTGTATGACCTTGGTCCTGGAGAAGAAAGAGGTTGCCGCTTGGTTGGAATGAGAGGTTTTTTAGGAGAAAGTTCTGTTGATCTGGGATGAGAGTGTGTGTGTGTCTGTGCGTGCCTGGGTGGGTAAGGGTGGTGTCTTGCCTGGATATGGGAGAAGGGACAAGATGAGTTTGGGTCCAGTTAGTTTAGTTAAAGGAGTTCATGAAAGGCTAAGCAAGTGAGCAGATTCCAGAATGGCACAAGTACTGCAAAGGAAGAGAGAAAACCTAATTTTTGAGGATCCCAGACACCTGTCCCAGGTTGAGTGACTGCAGGGTCCCCTCCCCAGCCACTGGGTTCTCCTGCAGTCTGCCTCGGGTGAGGAGACCCTTTTCCGAAGCGGCAGGGTTGCTGCTCTGGGCCTGCTGCTGTGATAATGTGCCTGTTTGTTGAGCTGTTTTCCTGTCTCTGGCCCGCAGCCCAGGACTCACAGGGCAGGAATGGCTGTTTTCCTCCAACGGGGTTGGTGTGTTGCAGAGTTTGTGGATGAAGTGCTGTGTCGCACTTTGTTTTGGAAAAATCCAGGCGGGTGGGCAGGAAGGAGAGAGGAAGGGGTGTGGCTGGAGGGGCTGGTGCGGAGGTGGGGGGGGGGGTGGCCACAGCCCCCAGAGGAGTCATAGGGGTGGGGAAGGGCCCCTGACGTAGATTGGTCACCAATCTCTGCCTGCCTGACATGGCCCCTGGTGTTGCTTCCAGACCTTCCTCCCAACTGTGCCCCCTGGGGACTTGGGCTCCGGAAACAGCTTTTCTTTTGGTCCAGAGCTGTTGTGTTTGGTCTATGAACCTCAAAGGAAGGCAGGACTCTTCCCACACAGTCATTGCTCCAAACCAACCCCACCCAGGTCCTCGGGTTCCCACTCCTGCTACATGGCGGGGAAAAAAGAAGGAAAAAAAATGGAGCCGAGGGTCATCGATCTTGAGCTGCCCTGGAGCATCTATCTGAGCGGTGGTCCACAGCTCCCGCCTGCAGTGAGGACCAAAGCCAACAGAGTTGGCAGAATCTGCAGCAGGAAGGGTGAGGGTTAGATACCAGGAGGAACTGCCTGATAGTAAGAGAAGTAAGATGCTGTTTGAGGAAGGCTGTGGAATTTCCTTTCAAAGTGTCCTTTGAGCAAAGGAGAGACTGTGTTTTGGTGATGATGATAGGGGAGAGATCTCGGTGCCTAGGGAGTTGGATCAAAAGTCCTATTATCGATCTATGCCTTGGGTGGAGCAGGGAAGAAGTTCAGAGCATGTGGGTAAAGGACTTTGACAGCCCCAGAGAGGAAAGGAATGGAATTACAGGCAGACAGAGAGCTTATTTTTCTTTATAAAATAAAGCATTTAGAGTACTTTTTGTGAAGCCCTCTGGTAGTTTTTCCTGGAGGCTCTAAGTGGAGCAGGTATATCACACAAGACCGTGCTGTACCCATTTTACAGATTGGTCAGTGAGACCAAGCGACTGCTTCTTACACTGGCTTCGTGGATGAGTATGTTCCTTCGTAGAATGTAAGCTCTCTGAGGTCAGGAACCTCATGCACAGCCGGTGGCCCTCAGTGAAGTTCACTGAATGAGAGGATGCACATGACGATGGAGAGCAGAGAGGACAGCCTCCCTCTTGAAAATGGCCTGTGTGATTAGGCAGCTGCCGAAGGTGCCCGTCTCTAGCCATGCATGTGGGAGGTCACTGTGTTTCTTGGAGCCTTAAGTGGTGTTGCTCACATGCTCCGCCCCCTCCCCCGACCCATTTCTGGTTCTCCGATTCTCCTTGTGACCCTTTCCACCAACCCGCAGACGTGTTACCTGTGCACGTCTGCTTTCTGCTAGTGAGTGTCACATGCCCCCAAACTTTGCAGAAAACAGGAAGCACCGTCAGTTAGAGGGCAGCCCAGTGATTCATCAGGGGATGACTCTCCAGCTCTTCGTCCCTGTCCTCTGTGCTGAGGTCACTGTCCAGGGCAGTTTCCTCCCCCACCCCCCGCCATCCGCCAGCCCGGTGGAGCAGAGCCGGCTTGGACTTTGTCTTATCACCTCTGGAGGCAGGATGGCTAGACTCTGCTGGGGCCAAGTTTTTATTTATCTTTCCTGGTTTTTTGGGGTGGGGAGGCTGAGGAATGTGGAGTGTTGTAACATTGGGGAGGGGGGGTAGAGAAGCGAGCGGGAGCTGGCTCTCCTGCCCTGTCCATCCCTCTCGCCCCTGTGCCCGTGGCGGCTCCCGGCTCCCCTCGGCTCCCCTGGGCTCTGCAGTCCCCCTGCCAAGCCCGTCTCAATATCCCATTGTCTCTCTGAGCTCCCTGGGCCTGGCCCCGTGTTCCCGGCCACACCTCCAGCCTTGGCTATGGTTGTGGCTTCCAGTTGTTAGAAGCAGCTGTGGCAGCCTCCTCCAAACATGGCTGTGGATCAGCAGTAGATGGAACCCAAGGGGCTATTTATAGCAGGGTGGCCCTGGGCCCTGGAGCAGGGCCTAGGGCCTGGGGAGATTCAGCGGCTCCTCGTCAGGGACCCGCGAAACGGAGACGGATGAAGTGTGGGGTTTCTGTGTTCCTCTGAGTGGGTAGTTTTGGAACAGCCTGGTGTGAGTCTTGAAAACCAAACACAACTCAACCCCTCCTACTGCCCCCGCCTTCACACCCCCCAGCTCCCCAAGCCTGACTCATGCAAACCCAAGTCCTCAGGGCCAGGAGAGCTGGGGAGACAGAGAAACTTTCCACCCTGACAGCCCCCCTTGGCTGTTTCCTCCTCCTGCTGCCTCCAAGGCTGAGCTGTTCAGAGCTGGGCAGCGGCCCAGGCAGAGGGGACTCTGGTCGCAGCCTTCTTAACAGGAGGCTGGGTGGAGAGTCCTCCTCTTAGAGGGGCTGCCCTGACTTTGGGCTCAGCTGGGAGCTGGGCCTCAGAGCCCACCCACCCCTGCCTCGTAGGCGCTGCGGGGCCTGGAGAGGGCTGAAGGGGGCTCCTCTTCTTGGGACCCCAGTGGTCCAGCCCGAAATCTGAGGGTGAATCTTGCTGGTCATCTGTTTCTCCTCTCCTTGGTGGATTGTGGTTCTGTCTCCTCCAAGAGGTAGATGCAACATGGTGGTCAGGAAAGGCCGGTTTTGGGGAGGCTCAGGGATGTTTGGAAGGTGCCAGTGGGCTCAGAGGGCTCTTGGCTGGGCCTGAGAAGGTGCAGGTTGGACGTCCGATTCTGCATCGAGCGAGGTGGCTGAAAGGATGGTGGCAGCTGGTGATGCAGGGTTTTGCTTTACTGTAGGGGTGAATGTTTGGCTGTATCGCTAACTACCCTTTTAATTGTACTTGATGTAATAATGGTAAGAGCATCTAAGCACCTTATATGCATAATTCCCTTTAATCTTCAAGCAATCCCATAAGGATTGTTCCATCTCACTGGTGACATTATAGAGGCTCAGAGCGTTAAGTAATGCAAGGCTGCCCAGCAGGATGCTGTGGGACTCTGATCCTGTGCTTTCATCCCCGTGCTGTTGGGTTGCCCTGAGAAGTTTTGGACACCGACTTGGGTCCATTTGCCTAATTTTGTACAAGTCGACAACCCTGGAGATGGGAATGGGTGAGGGGGGTAACAGACAATGGACAGTGGGTCCTTAGGAGCATGATTATTTGCTGCCTAGCCCTGGTTGCTTGCTACACACCATGCCTGGCTGCTTCTTGTCTCAAAACTTTTGATCGAATGAGCCGGTGTTGCTGCTTTAAAGGAGGGGAATGTTGGCAGCTGGTGGTCAGAGGAGAAATGTTCAGAGCTGGACAGAGCCGGGCCGGCGCTCTCATCTTTCCTTCTTTCATGGTTGCCATCTCTATTCTCCACTTGGGGTCACTATTCTGATGTCCAGCAAATCCAGGTGAAATGCGTTTCCATCAGTTTAGTAACTGTTTTATTGAGCGTGTACTCAGCGCACATGGCACCAGCCCAGGCGTGGTGCATTTCTCAGCATTTGGGATTTCTCCCTTGCCCAAGGAAAGAGAGCCCTTCCCCTCAGGGGCTCGCAGGCACACTGGTGCGCTCATGTGGGATTGGCATTGATCGCTTTTGGCTTTGAGTTGCTGTGTTGCTGGGCTTTAGGGTGCCTGGGCTGGAAAGTTGGCAGAGGCAGGAGAAGGGAATCTGTGTTTCCCTGTGGCCCTGAGTGCTCGCGTGGACAGCTCTCCGCTGTTCTCCTGCCATCCAGCCGGCCACCGCCCTAACGCTGCTTCTCTCCTCTCTTTCCCAGAGCTCCACCAGAGTCACGCCAAGTGTCCAGCCCCATCCCCAGCCCATCAGGTATGCCTGGGCTATGGGGGATGCAGTGGGTGCAGGCAGTGAGGTCCCTGTGGGTGTTCCCAGCAAGTCATGCCTCTGGGTCTCTGAGACCAAAGTCACAAAGCACGTGATAGGGAGCATGGGCAGACGTGGAAGCCACAGCGAGAGGATGCAGGTAGATGCCAGTGGGAAACTCAAAAGTTTTAGCTTGAAGCCAGTCCTTGAGCTGGATTCTTCATTTACCTTCATGATCTCATCTAGTCCTTGCAACAACCCTGCAAGGTAAGTATTTTATACCCATTTGGCAGATGAAGAAACTGAGTCTCAGGGAGGTGAGGCGATTTGTTAAAGGTCACACAACCACTAAGAGGCAGCACTTGGGTTTGCATTCAGGACCGGCTGGTGCTGATGCCTGTGCTAGATCCCGTTCTTTTCCACGGGCAGAGGTTTCTGATGTTGGAGGGTCATTTATAAAAGGAAGGTTCTCTATGTGGCTGAGCTGTTGGGGGCTGGGGGAAGGGGATGCACAGGGGACTTGGTGCTTTGCTCATCCAGAGTCTCTTTTTCCTGGGTCCAGGTTCTCTGGTTTTTTGGCTTGGGCCCTTCCCTCTCTGACTCCCCGCTCACCCCTGAGGCTCCTGAGATGAGTGAGAATCTGGCCCCAGGGATATGGACCATCAGTCAGAGAGGGTCTGGTGTGTAGCTGAAGCTCCCAGTGGGTTGTAGTCCAGCTGCCAGCTGTCCACAGAGACTGGTGGGGTCCTTTAGAGGATCCCCTCCTCCCCTACAGACGAGAATCACCTTGGGGTGGGTGGGTGCAGAGTGCGATGCTGAGGTTGTCCAGGTGGTGGTGCTGTTCTGCCTTGAGTAGGAGCCCCACCCCCAAAGGCTGCAGGACAAGGAAAGACCTGGACTCAGAGGCCAAATTCAAAGTGGGCTCCCAGCGCACTGGCCCCTCTGCCACTTGGTCCCTGTCATTGCCACCACAGAGAAGCTGTATGTCACCCTTAGCTCTCCTATTTCCAAGCCCCATCTACACAGTTGGGCTCGGAGCTAACCGTGGTGGAGATCTGTATTCTGTCCCGTTTCTTGGTGTCCCGGGGCTGTACCCCCCATGCCACCCCGTGACTTTGAAATACCCCATGGTTTTCCTCCCGCTGCCCCTCCGGTCCCAACTTTACCCCGCAGAAGTGAAGGGTTATCAACATGAACTGTGAGTTGCCCACCTTGGGTAGAGAAGGGAAGCAGGACCCTAGGAGGCTGGGGTGATGGGGTAAGAAGGGGAGGGTGTGAGGTGACCCCAGAAACTACAGGTGGGCTTCAGAATGGAATGCCAGTGTCCTGAGACCCATTTCCCCTTCCCATCAGCTCCCCAGTGGGCACCCTGGACCCTCCTTTGGAAGAGCAGTTGGGTGAGGTGTAAACGTGTGAGACCCCCACCTCCCCTCACCCGGTGCCCAGCCCAGGGGGCTCCCCACCTCTCTGAGGAGCTCAGGTGGCACTGGGATGTCTGGGGATCACCTGCCACTGCGGCAGCCCCCTCTGCTTCCTGAGCCCTTAGAAATCAGGGAGGTCACTGGTAGGAAGCGGCCCTGCGGGTCAGTGGGAGCTGCCAGAGGTGGGGAGAGAGCCAGGGAACAAAGGGCAGGGGTGGTCCTGCCTCTGGGGAGGGCTGGAATGTGTGCTGTGGTCTGGCTTACCTGGAGCCCAGGTGAGCATGTCACCTGAGCTGCCCCTGCTCCTAAGGGGCCTCCCCCCCCACTCCACAGCTCAGAGCAAGGGGAGGGCAGCAGAAGGCTAGCTCCAGGATGTGAGAGGACCCAGTTCAGGCTGTCCTTCCTCTTCTGGAGCCGTCCGGGGATCCTTCGAGAAACTTCTGCCAGACCAGGTGGCCACAGTATATTAGGAGGCCGAGCTGGACTCCCGGGCCCTGGCTGGTTCCGGCCCTGGCTCTGACCTCTGACCTCTGGGATCACAGGTTGAAGGCCATGCCGACAGGATTGATGAGCACCTAGGATTGGTGTCATCACTCTTTGGTTCTGAAATGGCCTGAGATCCTTGCCAGCTCCTGCCCAGCTCCGTTTATCCCCGGCTCTCCCAGACTGGGCTTGTGGGCTGCGTTGGCCTTGCCAGGGGAAGCCTCTGGCCTTGGCTCTGGGTCAGGGAGCAGCCAAGCCCCCTGGGTTAGATTTGGGGGCCACGTATAGTGTGTAAGGGGTGTAGATCCCTGGACCTTGTCCTGGGGGCCTGGCTTCTGATCAGGACCCGCCTCTGCCTACTGCCTCCCCAGAAACATGAGTGTGAGCCGGGCCACAGAGGACAGCTGTGAGCTGGACCTGGTGTATGTCACTGAGAGGATCATCGCCGTCTCCTTCCCCAGCACAGCCAATGAGGAGAACTTCCGGAGCAACCTCCGTGAGGTGGCCCAGATGCTCAAGTCCAAACACGGAGGCAACTACCTGGTGAGGATGGGGCCCCTTGCCCGCTGGTCCAGTGCCCCGTCCTTGCTGCTTGCCACCCCCTCCTGCTGGTGTCTTGTCCCACCTGCCCAGAGCCAGCTCTTCCTCTTCTCTCCCTGCACCTGCCCTTGGCCCTAAGGAGTGTCTCTGCAGCTGGGATGCAGCATCTGGAGCCAAGTCGTGTGTGTGTGAGCGTGTGCGTGCACTTGCGCTTGTCCACGTCTGTGTGTGTGTGGTTTGTATGTTTGTGTGTGTGTGTATGTGTGGGTACGCACGTGTGCGTGTGGGTGTACGTACGTGTGTTGACCAGGAGGAGAGAATAACAGTAAAAGCTCACGTTATTGAGCCCTGGTGATGAGCCAGGCCCTGTTCTAACTCCTTTCCACATACTTAACACCACGACAGTCCTAGGAAGCAGGTTTTTCGAGAACACAGAGAGGTGGGGTATTTGTCTAAGGTCACAGAGTCAGGAAGTGGCATAGGTGTCATACCGTCGGTGCCTCTGAGCAGTCTTAGGGCAGAGTTGTGGCAGAGTGTGTCTTTGGGAGACCTGGTGCTGCTGACACCGGGATCATAGCTGGCACAGGAGGACCTCCTAACCAGTGTGGAGGAAGTCCCCTCCACCCCCCACCATGGTCTCTAATGTCAGAAGGGCTGGCCTGGGGGATTGGATCTATCCTGGCCCCAGAGGAGCGCTCAGGCCTGCTTTACAGTGAGGTACTTGCGGGCTGGACCCACAGATCGGACTATACCGTCATGAGGGGCTGACCTGGGAGGTCTGAACAGAGGTGGGGTGTAGGGGCTGTATTAGGTCCCTAGGGCTGCTGTAACAAATTACCACAAATTAGGTGGCTTAAAACAACAAAATTAATTTTTTCACAGTCTGGAAGCTAGAAGTCCAAATCAAGGTGTCAGTGGGGCCATGCTCCCTCTGAATCCCGTAGGGGAGAATCCTGCCTTGCCTCTTCCTATCTTCTGGTGGCTCCCAGCAGTCTAGTGGCTCCTTGGCTTGTAGTGGCCTTGCTCTAGTTTCTCCTTCTGTCATCATGTGGCCTTCCTTCTTTCCTGTGTCCGTGTGGCCTTTCCTCTTCTTATAAGGACACCAGTCATTGGATTTGGGGCCCACCCTGAATCCAGGATGATCTCATCTCCAGATCCTTGACTACTTACATCAGCAAAGGACCTATTTCCAAATAAAGTCACATTCTGAAGTTCCGCTTGGATGTGAATTTTTGTGGGATACTATTCAGCCCTCCACGGAGACCCATCCGTCAGCTATGTTGGACGTTGTTAAGAGTCTGGCTTTAAACATCAGAATGTTCTGGGTTGGAATGCTGCTCTGCTCTCACCAACTATCTGATCTTGGCACTTAGCCTCATTAAGCCTTAGGATCCCCATCTGTAAAATGGGTCTACTTACCTCTATGGTTGTGGAGAGAATTAAGGCAGGTGGTAGATGTAAAGTCCTTAGTGTGGCCTGGCAGGCTGTGGACACTGTAACACTGAAGTGTTAGCCATTGTTAGTGGCATAAAGTGTGTTCCTTTATGGCCTCAAGAGTGGACCAGAAGCCACCTAAGATCCTGCCCTATTTCAGGAGCCCAGGATTCCATGGGTTTTTGCTGCATCCTGCCCGTTCCAGACCCTGCAGTCCTCTTCTCTCCCCAGGCGACATCACAGGGGTCTTGAGTTTCCCAGACCATGAGGTGGATGTGGGGAGTTCTGCACGCCTCTTTCAGATGTGGAGAAGGGAATCCAGAGGTTGGGGGATTCCCGTGGGATGTGGTCAGGTGTTGGGGGGTGTCTGCTGGGAGAGGGGTGTCAGGGGTCTGAGAGGGCTGACCCAGCACAGTTTGCACCCTCCTAGGGGGGCGTCCGACCACAAAGCAGTTACGTCTTCGTGCGGTGAGCTTCTGAAGTCGACATGTGAAGAGGAAACCAGAGGTGGCCAAATGCTTATTGTTTGACACTACTGGATTTCCATTCAGTGTGGAGAGATGCCCACCTTGGGGGTGGCATGTGGGACCTGAGACAGGTTCTGTCCCATCTCATCTTCAGTTCAGGATGTCCGCTCCTCCAGGGGAGTGGCTGGGTGTCCACATACTTGTTTCTCTCTCCCTCTTTATCCTGAGAACCTGTAGTTGAGTTCCTGTCCATCAGTGTGTATCTGGTAGGACTCCATGTATGGTCATGTAGGTAGAATTTCCAGCAGGGAAGAGAGAGAGAGAGAGAGAGAGGGAGAGAGAGAAAGGGCCAACCTTCTCACAGTCTCTTTCTTTTCCTCCTAGCTTTTCAACCTCTCTGAGCGGAGACCTGACATCACGAAGCTCCATGCCAAGGTGAGTCCATGGCTGTTTGGGGTGGGGAGGGATTCTCCCTGCCTGGAAGAGGGAACGGGGCCGGGGGGTCCCCTCCTCTGAGGTTCCCACATTAGAATCTTAGGGGAAAGTGCTATGACAGTTTGCAAAAGCCTATTCAAACTTACAGTGCTATCTTCTATTTGGAAAATAGAAAATAATATATTTATTGTTTCTATAATATGAATTACAGAAAGCAAAGCTCAATACAGTGATTTCCACCAAGGTCTGCCACCTGTGGTGCACACAGAGTCTCTGGGGTGGGGCTGGAACTGTGAGATTTTGAGTCTTATTGAAAAGTATTCTGGATTTAAACCAGCTGGGAATCACCACCGTAGACCCTCCTACAGCCAACTTTCTTTCACTTGCTGTTCAGTGCGCTGTGTGTGGGCTTTGGGTGCCCATCTGCTCCGGCCCCTGGATTCTGGTGCCTGTTGCTGTGTGACCTTGAGCGGGTGGCAGACTTCTCTGGGCCTCAGTTTCCACCTCTGAACGTGGACGGGCTGGATTAGGTGTGCTCTCTGGGCCCTTCCGAGCACAGATTTTCTTTTGCTTTAAAGTTTTGTGAGTTGAGAAAAGTTTGAAGGAGCCTGATGACTGCTCTTCAGATCTGCTCTCTGTCTCGCTCAGGCCTCCTTTGGCTGGCCTGAAAACTTGATGGTTTGTGTGTCCAGGGCCTGGAAAAGAGCCGTGAACAGGCTTCACCTTTCCTTCTTCCTCCCTGAGCCAGATCTCAGGGTTATCCGTGGGAGGAGAGCTGGGGAACAAGGCTGGAGGCTCCCAGCACATTTTAAGGTCAAAGTCGTATGGAAGGGACCTGGGGCCATGGGCTCTAAGCCTTTGCTTTATACACAAATCAGAAACTGGGGCTGGGGAAGGGGCTGTGACTGGCCTGAGGCCCACAGGGAGCCAGTGTCAGAACCCAGGGTCTGTAGGCCTGGGTCAGTGTCTTTTGCCTCCACAGCCCTGCCTTCCAGAGGGTTGATGTGCAGGGCAGGAACTGAGGCCCCGCTGCTGGTGGCATCGCTGTGGGGCTGGAGCGTGGCGTGTGTGGGCACCTCCCTATCCCCCCGCCCATTGACTCTCTGGACTTCTGCCGCTTCTCACTCATGGCTTGGGCCACAGGTACTGGAATTTGGCTGGCCCGACCTCCACACCCCAGCCCTGGAGAAGATCTGCAGTGTCTGCAAGGCCATGGACACTTGGCTCAATGCAGATCCCCACAATGTTGTCGTTCTACACAACAAGGTCAGAGCGGGGGCTGCAGGATGTTTGTGTGTGTGTGTGTGTGCATGTTCATGCCCGTGCACGAATATATCTTTGGATGAGTGTATGCACCTGCCCGTATCACTGGATTGTGTGAGTGTGCAAGTTTGTTTGTGTGTACTCTCCTTCTTGGGGATAATCGATTCTGTCTGGGGTGCACCCCCAGGAAGTGGAGGTACCAGCCCGTGGGACACTCAGGTGTGGTGGACGATCAGCTGTGTTTCTTCGTTTTGAGACTCAGCCCCCGTCCGCTTCCTCCCTCCTCCGATTCTCCCTGGGAACCCCGCCTCTCTCTGCAGCCCCAGCCCGCCTTGCTCTGGGGCAGGAGGGCCAGCCTTAGAAGTAAAGGCTTTTGTGTTTCGGGGCTTTTTCAGGGAAACCGAGGCAGGATAGGTGTTGTGATCGCGGCTTACATGCACTACAGCAACATTTCTGCCAGGTAAGAGGGCCCCGAGCCTCCCATTCTCTGAATATTGACAGCAGAGCCCCCTTCCCCCCCCCACCCAAGGCCTCTCCCTCCCTTGGGGTTTGGAGGATAAGGACACAGGAGGTGACAGGTGCTGAGGGCAGGAGGAGGAGCCCCTGGAAAGGAGACTGTCCCTGCCCTCAGCTCTTGGACAGGGGTCCTTGGACAGAGAGCAGGAGAGAGGAGACACCATCCCTCTGTCTGGGGCCCTGGGGAGGGGCAGTCGTGGGAGGCAGGCCCATGGATGGACACTCCGTCCAGTCGGCTTCTTGGGGCCACTTGTCTTTGCCCAACCGCCTTCTGTTTACCTGAGTGAGCAGGGAGGGAGTCACAAAGAAATATTGGATCACATCTGGGTCCAGCAGAGCCATCTGGAAGGTTTCTCATCTATTCCCCTGCTTCTGTCCATCAGGGGCATCTTCCCACTTAGGTGTTTTGCATCAAGGGTAGGAAACAACCAGTGGATGATTCCCATTCTGATTTGGATTTTCAGAGAGGCAGAGGAATTCCTCCATTCACTTAGTCATTTGACGACAGTTATGGAACAGCCACTGTGCAGGCGGCTCTAGGTGCTAGAAATAGAGCAGTGGGCAAAGCCAGGCCACTGCCCTCATGCATGTGAAATGAGTAAACAAACGCATCAGTAAGAGCAGGTGATGAGTACTTTGAAGGACGGAGACTAGAGCAAGAAGGTGGCCTCTTGAGGAGGTGATATTTGAGCAGAATTAAGTGGCGAGAAGGGGGGAAGAACTGAGTCCTATACAGTCCGGGGTGGTGGTGGTGGTGGCAGGGGACCTTCCAGGCAGAGAAGAGGGAAGGACAAAGACCAGCAGTGGGAATTCGAGGGGCTGGTGTGTTTGGAGCTGAGTGAGTGAGGGGACGAAGAGTGGGAAATGAAGCTGGGAGGAGGCAGAGCCCGGGGGCCTTGTACCTTTGATAAGGACTTTGGGGTTTATTCTAAGAGGGATGGGACATCGTTGGAGAGTCAAGAATGGAGAAGCTGTGTGATCTGTCTCTTTAAAAAATGATCTCTTTGAGGACGGGTAGAATGCTCTATGAAGGGCTTGCAATAGGACGGTAGTTTTATGACTTTAAGAAACCTGACCCAGCTTAATCTTTGCTTAATGGTCAATATTTCCTGTGCACCTACTGTGTGCCCACATGTGCCAAGCTCTTTATAGATGTTATCTCACTCAATTGCCACAATGGCCTTCAAGGAAGGAACGGTTATCACCTCATTTGACAGGAAAGAAAAATCAAGTTCAGGAAGGTTAAGTAACCTGCCCCAAGTTGCAGGGCTACTAAGTCAGTGATGAACTTGAGATGGGCTCCCAGGCTGCCTGGCTCCAAGGCCCTTGTGCTGAGTAGTGCAGCACACAGGATGGAGAGATGCTGGGGCAGTCCTTTCCTGAAGGCATCTCAGGACAGAGTGGCCGGAGGGCTCTGCGGGTCTGGGAAGCAGGGCTGGGTAGACAAGGGACTCATGGAAGTTGGCTCCTCTGACCACCTGTCTCTCCCCACAGTGCCGACCAGGCCCTGGACCGCTTTGCAATGAAGCGGTTCTACGAGGATAAGATTGTACCCATTGGCCAGCCATCCCAGAGAAGGTAGGTCTCCAGGGCTCTCGGCCCAGTGCATGTGTTTGTGAGGGCGGGCGTGTGCGTGTGTGTGCATGTGTATGCTCGCTATACGTGGGAACTAGCCTCGGGTACCCATGGTGGGTGGAGCAGCACGCCTAGGTGGGGGTGTACCAAGCATGCATGTTCAGGTGCCAGCCTGGAGGGGTGGGAGCTCAGGGACATGGGTGAAGCCGTGAGCAGCTGTGTGTGCTCACAGTGGGGCATGGCAGTTGGCTCCTGAGGTTGGTGCCAGAGAGCAGCAGGGCCAGCGGTGGGGGAGGTACAAGAAGGCAGCTTGTATAAGAAGGCAGTGCCTTTCTTGGTCCTGGCAGCAGGGTTGCTTCCGTGTTTTGATGGGTCTACAGGAGGCTGATGTCACTGCCACCTGCCCTGAGGGGGTCACAGATGTTCGTGATAAGGGTCACCATCTGCTGTGAGAGCTTTAAAATTTTACAGCGGTCTCTCACCCATGTGGTCCACAACAGCCCAGGCAGGAAGCAGGACAGGGATGGATTCCTTCATTCATCTGGCAAATTTTAGGTACTCTAGTATGTTCCAAGTGCTGGAGGTATCTAGTTGGACAGGACAGAGTCTTTTGCCCTTAGTGAGCTGATATTGTACTGGGAAAGATGGACATTACACAAGTAAATAAACCTTCAAGGTCATTTCAGACAGTGATAAGTGCTTTGATGGGGAAAAAACCAAAACAGAACACGAAGGGCTAGAGAATGACAGGGGTGAACACGAGGGGCTGTTTCCAGTGTGCTGGCCTTTCTGAGAAGATGACATGTGAGGTGAGGTCTGAGAAGGGAGAAGGAAACATCTAAGTAAAGGTCTGGGGTAAAGGGTCCAGGCAGAGGAAACAGCAAGTATAAAGGCCACAATGTCTCACGGACTTTTCTATCCCTTCGGAACACTGACTGGGCAAGCAGGACCCCCTAGCTACAGATCCTGGAGCTTTCCAGCCTCTCCATGCTGGGAGTCCCCAGCTCACACCCCATCACCCCTACCTTGCCTGGCTAAAATGTGCCGGCACCACTGGGGACTGTTTCCACCATTGTAGCAGGAAGCCCAAGCAGAAGTGAGTGAGTCCTCAGGCAACCAGTGCCTTACAACTGGCACAGGACAGCTGGTAGCCAGCCTCTGGGTCAGAGATCAGAAACGGAATGTCTTTATGTGCAGAAAATTCTGACTAGGCTGCCAGACACAGCAGCTGTGGATCAGTGAGAATCTTCCCAGGGAAGAAGTCTCAGGGAGGGAAGAAGTATTATTCAAGATCCTGACTTGCTACCTGTGGCTGGTGGCCTTGGTCATGAGTCTGGCCCTTGACCTTGAAAGATAAGAGGTTCAAATAGAGGAGCACGATGTTACGATGGCACAATGTGGCTTGGAGAGAGTGGGCAGAGCTGTCACATTTCTGAAGCATAAAGCCTGGAGAATGGGGATTAGTGTTACCTCTCAGGACCAGGATTGTTCAGGGATTCCACCGTGCTCAATGTGTGCTTACGTAGCATGTCATCGGGGTGTGTGTGTGTGTGTGTGTGTGTGCGCGCGTGTGTGTCCGTGTTTACAT
>RJWK010043762.1:0-18626 GCA_004363435.1 Platanista minor
GTGGGATCTTCCCGGACCGGGGCACGAACCCACGTCCCCTGCATCGGCAGGCGGACTCTCAACCACTGCGCCACCAGGGAAGCCTCATAGCATCTTTCATGACTTTTTGTCTTCTCTGAAGTTGATAATAATCACTTTCCATTTAACTGTTTTTTTTTTTTTAGTTGGTTTACTTTTCTATATTTTTAACACTAATTTATCTTCACACATTCCCCGGTTGTCTAAATCTTTTGTCAATATATTTAAGCACATCAGCTACTCAGTCAAGTTCTTAGTCTTGGATTCATTCTCCCAGAGTCTGCTGCCTGCTCTAATTTAGATGGATAAGTCCCCTGGCCTTCTGCTCAACTGCCATCTCACAATCTCCCTTCACCATCATCCTGAGAATTTTCTCCTTTTATTGAGCAAAATCACCTGCTTACTTGTTCATCTGTCACCTTCTTTCTTGCTTTACTCCCTCATTTTAACTCATAGTTAAACTCCTTTAGCTTGATAGCATGATGAGGTTCATAATTCTTATTCACTCTGATTCACCTACCATCACCCAGAGATGGGGATATCACTGGAGCATCATTCAGATGACTTGTTCTTACCCAGTGTGTCCCATGATATGCTTTCATATGGCTCTTAAATCATGTAATGCACAAATGTTCCACAACCTGATTTGGATTCTATCCTTACTCAAGAAGGCCATGACTTAAGGCTGTCTCCATGACAATTAACTAGAGAATCATTTTCTCCAAGTTCAGATAGCTCCTTTGCCTACTGCAGAGCAGTTTCTGATATAACAGAAGCAAAGCCTTGCAACAGACTGAAAAAACTTGAAAGCTGTTTTACGTACATAGTCGAAGCATGAAACGCAGCCTAAACAAAGGCTTGACTTTGTCCGAAGACCTCAGAGCATGATGGTTTGCATCCGATTATATAGGTAAAATAAAATTCCCAGGATGAATTTAAAATAATAAGTGGTATAAGCTACTTATGGTTAAAGCAAGCAACCAACCAAACAAACAAATAATACTAACAAAATCATTGTTAAATGAGAGATGCATCCATGCATGGATACAGCAGAAAAAAGAGAAAAGCAATTCACTGGCAGGCTTTTGGTTATGTATTTCAGTAACGTACAGGGTTTGTGGTTTATAACATCATCAGAGTTGTACAATAGCATTATATCCCTGAGAGTTGTGCAGTTATCTCTCCCTTTCTCTTTCTTTTCTTTGCATACAATGGGGGATCTAAGCCTGGATCCATGCCCTACCCAGGACATTTCCTCTTTGTGGCATGTGAGCCGTTACCAACGCTAAGATTTACTGCTTTGGGGATCGGTTCAGAACAAATGTTCCAAACAGCCGTCTGCCTCGGGCAAGGTAATTTTGGACAAATTCAACAAGACTTCAAAGGAAGCCACCTACTACAATGCCTAAGGAGGATAAAGACCTGATTTAAATGAATGTATTGCAATTAGTGGGTATTTACTTTATATGTTGCCAAGTTCTGATAACTTTCTCTAACCCTCAGGGAAATAATATATATGTCTACTTCTGGTGAGCTGAAGAAACGGGATATGTGCATCCCAGAGAGGCAGGTGTTTAGAATATACACAGATCTAAAGGAGAGAAAAGACAAAAAGTCCATGAAAGCTGGAGACAAAGAATAGATGCAATGCTTGTTTTGGAGAAAAAAAAATAGTGAGTGTAAGTAGTGTTCTCCAGCAACCCCCTCCCTGAAAAAGAGACAGACCTTTTTTTGCAAAATTCTGTCTTCTTTGAAAACAGCTTGAATTAACTAAGGAAAGTAAGAAGGAGGCAACATTTAATACAGATAAATATGGAAAAGCCATGTATCAATTAAAGAAATCTTGGACCACCAAGCTGATTTAGGTACATCCTGAAGTGCTGTGAGTTTAATCCAATCATTCAGCATGAAGCATTCCAGCAGAAGAGGAAATTAAGGATTAAACGGTGGTGGAAGAATGAGAAAGTAAGACGCTGGATGTGGAGTCTGAGTGGACTTTAATCAAATCAAGGCAGAAACAGACCAAAATGGAAACCTGATCGCCCAGTGTTCTCATATTCATGCCTAGAGTTTCATTCCAGATCTTACATTTGAAAGTGAGGTTTAGTGTAAGAATTGTTACAGGGAAAGACCAGAGTGTTCTCTTAGCATTTCTCATAGAAAGAATGAATGTTAAGAGAGACAGACCCAAAAGTAGTCAAGAAGTGCTGTCTAGAGACTTCTATATGGGGGTGAGGGGTGAGCCGAAGGGGCTTCATGCCAAATCCTTCCCTAATCTGACCTCTTTTTGCCCCAAAAAGATCCCAAAGAAAGGAAAAGCAAAATACACTCACCCTAATCTGTGTTCCTGTGTATTTCAACAGTACACAACTGAGCAAATAATCTTTCACTGAAAAATCGAATCCAAGGACACAGGTTAAAAGCAGGTCTAAAATGAGTAGAAATCAGTTAATCAATAAAACTTCCTTACTCAGATTTAAAAACCTGATTTATCTGGATAATTGCCAATCTTCCCTTCTATTTGGAGTCATAGCCATATACCCCTATTGTGTATAGCACCAACCTCTTCCTGAATTTTGGACTCAAACAAAATCATATTTTGATGTTGAAAACTTATCTGACAGATGAAAACACTTTCTAAAACTAGCCTGTACAAAAAAACAAAACTGCTCAAATATCCTTTTGATAATGTTATCTTTTGCTATCTAAAACACATTTCCCCATCTTTATCACTGTATTTGATATTCTGTGAACCAACAGAATGTTTTATGGTCGGTGGCATATTTTCTTCTTACTGTTCTGCAGCATTCTAGTCGGGATGCTTTGCCATTGCCACTGTATTCCTGAGATTTTAGAGACAATTGCTATCTGATTACCAGTGTTTTGAGGAAGGGGGGAAAGAAGAGAAGCTCATTTAGGGATGGCGAGTGAGACTTCTGATGGCATTGAGACTATTTTAATCAATCTTAAACCATCCTGACGTGCTAATGTTTGAAATGAAGGTGTCTTTTAGGTGTGTGGCCTGGCATGTTTCTCCCCTGCTATTTACTTTAGCGGCTTGTCTGTCTGAAAGTTATGATACCACAAAGCCTCCTCAGGGTCTCAGGGCAAGACGCAGCGTGCAGACTATGAGAAATAGCCCCCCAGGGCTGGCCCTCTAAGCCACTGCAGCTAGAACTGTGGTGGTGCCGGCAGGTAAGCCTTCAAGGGAACAAGGAGGGGGGTGGCTCAGGTGAACGCAGCCTGGCTTCACGTGGATGTCTGGAACAATTAGACAACTTCCATCCTAAAAGGCTCTCCTTAGGAAAGATAAAGGGAACTCCGTTGTTAAGTGACTACTGTCATGCTCTGAAATGCCGTGTGATGCAAATTTTTCATTTCCTGGCCGTGCCGTTCCACCTAAATCAGATTTTGCTCAACACGCTTGTTAACGTCAATCCCGGTGATTGGTGGCTTTTAAAGTAAGGAAACTTTCTAATTTTTAAAAACACATTAGCAAAGGAATTTATTCTCAGATAAGGCAGAGTGAAGTGGCAGTGTAAACAGAGTGACCTAAAGGGAACCAGCCTTTAAACCGTGTGCGCACACACACGCACACACACACACACACACACACACACCCAGGAAAATAAGAGATTTGAAATAACCAATTTCTTTACTCTGGCGGTCATACTTTGGCAAAAATATTTTTGCCTGCATCATTCCTAAAACAATTACTTCCAACAAAATTTAAATTGTTTATTCCCCTTTGACAGTCTATTTTTTAAAATTTTATATGTAATACACAAATATAGTATTACTGTGAAAGATTCAGCAAATACTTCCATTCCCACCCTTCCCAGTTCTCCCACTTCACACACAATCGTGCACTCTGTCTTTCCTTCTCTAAGAAGTAAGTGGCTACTGTCAGAAGTTTTCTCTGTATTTTATGAATTTCCTTTCACATTTACATACAAATATAAATTCTTTGGAGGTATTAGAAATAAACATAAATAGAAATAAAATATGGGCTTCCCTGGTGGCGCAGTGGTTGAGAGTCCGCATGCCGATGCAGGGGACATGGGTTCGTGCCCCGGTCCGGAAAGATCCCACATGCCGCAGAGCGGCGAGGCCCATGAGCCATGGCCACTGAGCCTGCGCGTCCGGAGCCTGAGCTCCGCAACGGGAGAGGCCACAACAGTGAGAGGCCCGGGTATCGCAAATAAACAAACAAACAAACAAACAAACAAATAAATAAAAATATGTCTCTGTGTAGTATTCCTTAGCTTGGGGTTATCACAGCTCCCTTACCTATTCCTCTATTGATGGACACTGAGGCTGCCTCATTTTTCTTTCTTTCTATCACAGTTAAACTTCAAACTCTTTTGTCCCCTACATAAGGGGTAATGTATTTCTAGCTAAAATTTCTAACAAGTTAGAAATATTGAATCAAAGATGTCAATTTTGCTATCTTTTTCAAATAAAAATAAATCAATTACTAGCAATTGCTTTTCTCTTTTTTCTGCTGTATCCATGCATGGATGCATCTCTCATTTAACAATGATTTTGTTAGTATTATTTGTTTGTTTGTTTGGTTGCTTGCTTTAACCATAAGTAGCTTATACCACTTATTATTTTAAATTCATCCTGGGAATTTTATTTTACCTATATAATCGGATGCAAACCATCATGCTCTGAGGTCATGTATATCTACTATGTGCATGGGGCTTTAGGCAAGACATAAACTTTAGGCAAATCTTAGTAGGACATAGAATGATTCCCATTTGGGGCCTAAGCCTTTTCAGACAAAACTTCTTTTTTTTTTTTGCGGTATGTGAGCCTCTCACTGTTGCGGCCTCTCCCGTTGCGGAGCACAGGCTCCGGACGTGCAGGCTCAGCGGCCATGGCTCACGGGCCCAGCCACTCCGCGGCATGTGGGATCTTCCCGGACCGGGACACGAACCCGTGTCCCCTGCATCGGCAGGCGGACTCTCAACCACTGCGCCACCAGGGAAGCCCCAAAACTTCTTTTTAACTAATCTTAATTTCTTTGGTCACAAGACTAACCTCTAAAGTAATTAAAGGATATAGGTCTTTGCCGTAAAGCTGACTGAGGCTACTTCATTATAACAATTTTCAGTTTAGGACTTTGTGCTATGTTTGCACTGCAAGTTTGCGATTGACTTTTTTTTTTTAAGATTTATTATTTATTTATTCATTTATTTTATTTATTTTTGGCTGCATCGGACCTTAGTTGAGGCATGCAGGATCTTTTGTTGTGGCGCACGGGCTTCTCCCTAGTTGCGGTGCACGGGTTTTCTCTCTCTAGTTGTGGCGGGCAGGCTCCAGGGTACGTAGGCTCTGTAGTTTGCAGCACGTGGGCTCTAGTTAAGGCACACGAACTCAGCAGTTGTGGCACTCAGGCTTAGCTGCCCTGTGGCATGTGGGATCCCAGTTCCCTGACCAGGGATCAAACCTGCGTCCCCAGCATTGTAAGGCGGACTCTTTACCAGTGGACCACCAGGGAAATCCCCTGTGATTGACTTTTGATGATGTGATTTCAAAGGACTGGTGTCTGTTTTTGCCTGGGGATTCCCAGCCTCTAAATACCTAGCTATCCCTGATATATCCAGGTAGCCCAATCCCAAAAAAATACCTGGTGATGCACCTCAGGGCTGGGGGACAGGACTCGGACAGCCCAGCCACAATGCCCAGCAGGCTCTGAGGTGAGGTTAGCAGGCATGAGTCTGATGGCTTCTCTCCAGGACAGCCCAATGTGACAGAACACCAGCTCTGGGTGACATAACTTGCCTGTAGCTAGTGAGCAGTAGAGCTGGGACTTGAATCCAGGTACTTTGACACCGGAGCCTTAGCATTTAACCACTAGGTTATCCTGCAACTCTTACTACAAAAGGATTCAGAGGAGAGAGTATTTGCTGTGGGCTAGGATTGCCTGTAGGGCTTTCAGGTAGAATCTGAGAATTAAATGGTTTAGGTTTGGGTTTTGAGGAGGAAGAAAGAAAAAGTATAAATAAAGATATGGGAAGAGAAAAGCAAAAGATTAACAACAGTAACAACCATAATAATAGCAATAAATTAATATTACAGATCATTTTACTATGGGCTGGGACTTTGCTAAGTGATCCATAGGAAACATTTTATTTAACTCTTAGTAAATTCTGATAAGACACAATTCCATTTTATAAATGGGGAAATGGAATTTAATGATATTAAGTAAGCTGCTCAAAGCCATGGAGCTGATAAAAAGGTGTAGCTCAGTAAGTGGACTGATGGAGGGATAAGGCACTCATGGATGGGAGGGCACCATGGGATGGGAGTGGAAGAGCATAGGGACAGTCAGTGGAGGGCCTTGAATGATCATTCCTGTAGGCAGTGGGAAGCCCTTGAAAAAATTCTGAGCACTAGAGTGACATGATGAAAATGGATGTATAATAAAATTCTTTTATTCACTCTCCCCACCCTCTGATGAGAGGTGGAGACCCCGTGCTCAGCGATAGCAGATAGTGATTGCAAAGGATGAGCTGAAGATAAGAAAGCCTGAACAGTGTGGCCATACTCCTTTCATGCCTGCTTTGGGGGCCCTAAAATAATGTATCTTAAATAAGTGGTTAGGGACAGCAGGACTCCGGTGAAAAGAATCTGAGTCCTGAAAGCAGAAGGACCTGGATCCACATCCTGGCTCTGCCACTCTCCAGCTTTGAGCAAATCTTCTCATGTCAAATGACCAGTGTGTGGGACCCTGGTGGGGAGAGCAGAGACCTGGTCTCCCTATGACTGTCTGACTCATGGGCTCTGTAAGCATTTTTTTGAATAACAGGTGAATGGATTGTTCTAAGCCTTCCTCTCCATCTATACAATGAGGATCATCAAACCTGTTTCATAAAGTCCTGCCTCCTGTAAACCAAGGACTTGCAAACACTCCAGGCCCACACAGAAGAGAGGCTGGTGTTTTTGCTGCCATAGTGTCCTGCCTTCCTCTGAGTTATGCCACAGGGAAGGAATGATAATTCCTTGTTTGTTGTTTCAAAAGGTAATTTTTTTTCTATTAAAGCAATACGTGTTCGTTTATAGAGAATTTGGAAAAATTCAGGGAAGTTAAAAATAGAAAATAAAAAGATCTTACTATAAGATAATAGATATCGGTGTTCCTGTTTTGGCCAATTTTCTTTTAGTCATTTTTTTTTCTCTCCATATATATTTTATGTAATAAAATTGTGATCATGCTGAATAAAAAATTTTCTAGCCTGTTTTTTGTCAAGTCTCATTTTATGAGAACTTCCATAGACCTTAAATAGTATTTAAAATAGGATTTTGAATGCCAGTGTAAAAATCTCAAAACAATAACTACACTTACTTCATTAATTGATTTGCAATGTTTCAGTATTCTAAAGGACATGGCAATGAACTACCTCACTAATGGTGCCCTGAGGTTGGTTCCAGGCTGACAACATGAGTCACCAGTGCAGCTTTTAAACCAGAGATTTCTGTCTTCCACCCTGGGGTTCCTGAGCAGTAGGCTTAAGGGGAGGGCGGTGGCTTTTAAGAAAAAAAAAAAAGTTGGGCTCTCTAGGTGATCCTGATGGAGATGACAGACCTCTGATTTTGAGTTTCCTGAGGCCTGGCCTTGTGCATGGCTGGAGTCCCATACGTGGGTACCTGGAACACAGTGGGTGCTTACTAAATAAACACGTGGTGACCAGATCATTCAACACATTTTAATCCTGGTTCCTCTCTCCTTAGCGCAGGGTCTTGGAAGAAAAATTATTGGGTTAAAGTTTTTTTTTTTTAATTTTTAAAATTTTATATTGGAGTAAGTAGAGTTTATTTATTTTTAAATTTTTATTTATTTATTTACTTATTTCTGGCTGCGTTGGGTCTTTGTTGCTATGCACACGGGCTTTCTCTAGTTGCGGTGAGAGGGGCCTGCTCTTCGTTGCAGAGCACAGGCTCTAAACGCACAGGCTTCAGTAGTTGTGGGTTGCAGGCTCTAGAGCGCAACAGGCTCTAGTAGTTGTGGCACATGGGCTTAGCTGCCCCGCGGCACGTGGGATCTTCCCGGACCAGGGCTTGAACCCGTGTCCCCTGCATTGGCAGGCAGATTCTTAACCACTGAGCCACCAGGGAAGCCCCAGGGTTAAAGTTTTAATTAAAAAATCTTATAGATATGTTTATAGTCCCTTCTTAAGAAATCAACACACGTTTCTTTTTATTTTAAAAGAAATAATTTTTCTTAAGAGCAATATAGATCCATAATAGAAAAATTATAAAATGCACATAAGTGAAAGAAAAACTTCCATTAATTCTACATCTTGGGATATATATATATATATATATTCTATCCAGTTCTTAAATATACATGAAAAATACATATTAGACATGATCTAAACATGTTTTGTGATCCCCTTTTTTTTTCTCCTTGTGGGTACTACAATCAATTAAATCCAGGTTTGCAGTTTTTGTAATTATATTTCTAGCCTGTTAATAATTAATTTCTAGCCTGTTACATCTATTTTCAACAAGTATCTACTTTAATGAAAGAATGTAAATATTTCCAAAATGATAAGCAAATACATTAAAAGAAATTTTCAGTGAACATTTTGCTTGGCATGGTGTAGACTGAAAGTTTTCATACTTTTTTTTTTTTTTTTTTTTCGGCACGCGGGCCTCTCACTGTTGTGGCCTCTCCCGTTGCGGAGCACAGGCTCCGGACGCGCAGGCTCAGCGGCCATGGCTCACTGGCCCAGCCGCTCCGCGGCATGTGGGATCTTCCCGGACCGGGGCACGAACCCGCGTCCCCTGCATCGGCAGGTGGACTCTCAACCACTGCGCCACCAGGGAAGCCCCTCATACTTTTTATACTTAAAGAACTGGTAAAATATCTTTATGGGACCAGTATGAAACTGATATATGAGTAAAGGCGTTTAAATAACCTACTACCATTTCCTGCCAAATTACAGAAAGAACAGCATTGCAGTGTAAAAAATTTAAATACATTTACTGTTATGAAAATTAGAATACACTCTCTGATGAAATGTGGAGTTCCTATGTCACCCTAGAATTGTAAATTTGTGCAGTGAGATGGCATGTAGCAATTGCAAAGGATGCGCTGAGGATATGAAGGCTAAAGTTGAGAAGTTGGCTTATGTTGCCCCAGACAGGTGAAAACATCGTCATTAACTAGTTCTAGTTCTTTAGTATCAACAAAACAAACCCAAGTCTTGCATTTCAGCCATTTTACTCTTGTTTGCTTATTTGTGAGCTCCTAGAAGGGAGAGATCACATCTAATTCATCTTCATAAACTTTGTGCTTAGGACTGTGCAGACAGAGTAAATGAAATAATGGCTGAGAGGACCTGCTAACTGGTGGATTCCAGGGAGGAAACATATCCTATTTCTAGACTGCTTTCTTTTCACTTTATCATTCAAGTTTCCCAAAGTTGCTCTCTAAATTAGTGTCCACTATTTGAGCAAAAGACTTAGGTCATAGCATTGGGGAACAGGCAATTTTTATACAGTACAAACTTCAGTTTCAAGCTCTGGCTGGATTAGAGAAATATTTTTAACATATATTATCTTTACAGCAGCTTAAACTGTAAAAAAAGGGGCATCTCCAAGAAAGTATAAACATACTGCTGTTGCATGAGTCAGGTTGAAACTGATTTGCAAATTTGGTCTCCGTCCTTGCACACTTTAATGTTTCATTGCTATTTTGTTTCCCCTGGCAGAGGGTCCATCCGCTACCTGCTGAACTCTTCTTCCTCTTTGAAAGCCTAGTTTAGATGCCCCTCCCTCTAAGAAGACCTTTCCTCTTTCCCCTTCAGCGTCTCCAAACTAGCCAGAATTAGTCTTTCTAATCTTTGTGCTCCCATAAAGCTTTGTTCATACCTCTGTTTTAATACATCATTGTGCTTTTTTGGGGGGGCCATGCTGCACAGCTCGTGATATTTTAGTTCCCCAAGCAGGGATTGAACCCGGGCCCTGCCAGTGAAAGCACCGAGTCCTAACCACTGGACCACCAAGGAATTTCTCATCATTGAGCTTTTTTGGTGAAATGTATGGCTTAAACCATTTGGGCTGCTATAACAAAATACCATAGACTGGGTGGCTTGTAAACAACAAACATTTATTTCTCACAGTTCTGGAGGCTGGAAGTCCAGGATCAGGTTGCCAGCATGGTTGAGGGAGGACCCTCTTCCAGGCTGCAGACTTCTTATTTTACCCTCACATGGTGGAAGGGAGGAAGGCAGCTCTCTGTGGCTCTTTTATAAGGGCACCAATCCCATTCATAAGGGTTCTACCATTATGACCTAATCACCACTCAAATGCCCCACCTCCTAGTACTATCAGCTTGAGGGTTAGAATTCAGCACATGAATTTGGCAGGACTCAAACATTGAATCTATAGCAGTGTATATGGCTCTATCTTGGCTGCAAGATGGAGTTTCCCAAGGCCTGGGGAGGGTTATTATTTATCATTGTATCCTCAGTATCTGGTACAATCCATGATGTAGAGTAGGGACTCCTGAACTTTGACATTTTCAGGCCCTTCTATTCAGCATCACCAGCTATAAATACATTTAAGTCTTTTTTGTCCTCAGTGGCTGCTAAGCTGAATCTGTGATGATTCATAGCAAACAGGTTGTCTTTTGTGAATGAACTCTATTGGCTGGGTGGTTTCCCAGCATCCTCAGCCCATTGTTAAACCCATGAGAAGGCACTGTGGGTGGGGTGGGAAGAGACTCTTGAGGCAGATGCAGTACTCAAACTCTCTCTCTCTCCATACTGTTACTAAGCAGAGTGGCTTTCTTCTCACCCCACTGGTCTTCCAAACCCAAATGTGTTTAATCACCTACAAGTACCACTCATTAACTGTCCCTAAAAACAATAATTAGATACCACATTTTAATGTGAAGTGATCCATGTTACTATTGTTTCCTCCCTATAGTGACTCTCCCACTGCTGGTATTGTGACAGCTAAATAAAAAGGCCAGTAATATTATGGGTTTCTGTTTTTCGTTTTTTTTACCTTGAGGAAACAAAGACTCCCCTGACGAAATGAGATACTAGGAATCTCAAAAGAGCCAAACAGAACAATATGTATTCTTTTAAAAATATTATTATTATAAAGCCACCAACAAGGAATTATTCAGCAATAATAAATGGGAGGGCTTCCCTGGTGGTGCAGTGGTTGAGAGTCCGCCTGCCGACGCAGGGGACGCGGGTTCGTGCCCCGGTCCGGGAAGATCCCACATGCCGCGGAGCGGCTGGGCCAGTGAGCCATGGCCGCTGGGCCTGCGCGCCCGGAGCCTGTGCTCCGCAATGGGAGAGGCCACAACAGTGAGAGGTCCGCGTACCGCAAAAAAAAAAAAAAAAAAAGGGAGACTGGTTATTGTTAGAGCTTATATCCCATCGTGGGAGGATAAACCAAGCTGTTCAAGGCAGCCCGTAAGGGATGGGTGACCACAAATGCACACAGTTTGCTGGAGCTGACACAGTCTCCCAAAGAAGACAGACATTAAAAAGCAACAAAGATGCTAATAAGAATTGGCCAATGCACCTTTTCAACAAAGCTCTTTGGTATTGAACTGAATTCTTTAAAACTTTTCTTTAATATGGCTTTTTAAAACTATTTTTAATTTTTATATGTTTTTTAAGGTTACTTTCCATTTACAGTTATTATTACAAAATATTGGCTATATTCCCTGTGTTGTACAATATATCCTTGAGCCTATCTTACATACAATAGTTTGTACCTCCCACTCTCCCATCCCTATATTCCCCCCTTCCCCCACTGATA
Organism: Platanista minor; assembly: GCA_004363435.1. Taxonomy (NCBI): domain Eukaryota; kingdom Metazoa; phylum Chordata; class Mammalia; order Artiodactyla; family Platanistidae; genus Platanista; species Platanista minor. The sequence continues at coordinate 11,815 of RJWK010043762.1, forward strand.
ACCACTAGTTGGGTCTCTATATCTGGGAGTCTGCTTTTTTTTTGTTATAGTCACGTCTTTGTTGTATTTTTTAGAGTCCACATATAAGTGATATCATACAATATTTGTCTTTCTCTGTCTGACTTATTTCACTTGGCATAATGCCCTCCAAGTCCATCCATGTAGCTGCAAATGGCAAAGTTTTCTTCTTTTTCATGGCTGAGTAGTATTCCATCACATATATATCACATCTTCTTTATCCATTCCTCTGTTGATGGACACTTAGGTTGTTTCCATGTCTTGGCTATTGTACATAATGCTGCTGTGAACATTGGGGTGTATGTATCTTTTTGAATTAGTGTCATTGTTTTTCTCAAATATATACCCAGGAGTGGAATTGCTGGGACATATGGTAGTTCTATTTTTAGTTAAACTGAATTTTTTAAAAGAAGCAAACCTCATTATTAAAAAAGTGTTCTTTCAAGTGCTGCTATGTACAATGTGACTTTAGGAGCCCTCACTGAAAACCTGTCTACCCTAGTTTCCCAGGAACTTCTCCATTTCTTGGTAGGAAGGTTTGCAATATGTCAGCACCAAGATTCTAATTCATTGGCCTGAGGGATACTCCCCCCCACTCCCCACCCAATGGTCTTCCTCCTAACTGCCATGGAAAGCTCAGGGTGACACAACAGATCCCCCCATGCCCCACCCAATGGTCTTCCTCCTAACTGCCATGGAAAGCTCAGGGCAACACAACAGACCTCTCACCATCTGATTGGCCTGGTGCCCAGGAGCACCATGGGAGAGAATTTGAATGCTCTTGGCAGTTGAGATACAGACCTTGACAGTTGTAACTGATGGACTGGCTGGGGCACTGCTGAGGAACGTCACATTTCTGAGAGTAAAATCACCCAAAGTAAGGAGTTTTGCATGATAGACTGGACTGAGCAGCAGGGATTGTTGCTGGAAAGGTGGTGTTTCTGAGGACAGGTCTTTGAACCCACCTGGTCCTCATCTCCTGAGAGGGCTCTGTGCTTTGTGAATGAGAGGATTATGAAATAAAACTGAAAACCAAGACAGAACAAATATTGTTTGGGGTCCCAGCCACTTGAGAGAGTTGGGCCCTAGTAAAGAAAATGTATCCCTGTTGGGTAGAGAGAGGTGTTAGGACTGGAGATTAGGAGGCGGGGATGAGGAAGGAGAGGTGGGGTTGGGGAGAACAGATCCAACAGGGTCACTGGAGGTCACAGGTGGGTAAGTGTTCCCCCATGGGTCTCTCTCAGGTTCTGAGCATCACATAATCAGGCACTGCTCTGAGAGCTGTGGTTATCTTTCAGAATCAAGAGAAGGTTCTTAATTTTAAAGAGAGAATAACCCACACAAAAGATGGGACATAATGACCAACAGTACAGGACAGTGACATCTTGAAACTCTACCAACAATAAAAGCACTAGGAATTCAGAGGAAGTAGGGATTTCTGGGAAGGTGATTAGAGGTGCCTTAGTAGAACAATTTAAAAGAGAGACAACATTTAGGTAAGTTGGAGGAAGAAATAACTGGGGCAAGAAACCTTCCTAAGAGCTGAGATGCACCTTGAGTCTGTCAGCAACTTTGAGTACCTTTGGTATCCCATCTATTGTAACTATACATTGTGCTTACTTTCGGTTTTTCAGTATCTTCTCCAGCTTTCTAGACATTATTATGAGGGGCCCTGACTAACTGGAGAGACTCATACAGAAACCCCTGTCCCCAGCACAGCTACTTCATTACCATGTTCCCCCTACCCCTGAGGAGAATCATCACTAGGCCTTAGAAAAAAGAGAAAACCAAAAGGCCATCAACAACAAATTGAAAATTGAAGTTGAAAGGCAAGTCTTCAGATGTGGAGGAAGAGTTATATCTAGTCCTTAAAGGGAATGAACTGTCTGAGGCAGCAAACACCAGTTAATAAGTGAGTTTTGTCAATGTGGCTATTTGAATAATTCACACAAGCTCATATTTTACTACCCGAGATGAACAACTTTACCCTGGTTCGCTTTTGGCTCAAAGTACAAGGTTGCAGTAAAATAGAGAATACAAAATAATTACAAGGTTAAGAGAATTTTCAGACATGTGCTCACCCCGAGCCGGACCTCACTGCAAAAGGATCAGTACAATGTGCACTGGAGAACTGATGCAGCAGGCAGGCTAACTCTGTTCTTCCACTCAGCGTGGGAGACACGTTTACTATGCAATGAAAATCATTTTCTCCCAATGCCATAATTGCCCTTTGGCACCAAGTGAAGGGGTAAGAAGGAAGGGGCCAGGTACATGACCTGACAGGTCCCCTGTTCCCAGGCAGCCCGAGTGGGTGGCCACATTGTCTTGCGCTGGAAGTCGGCTATCTCCTGAATGATCCTGGCTGGCTCTCAGTTCGACATGAGCTTACTGTTCTTTGCCAGTCTTTCAGTTCCCTTGAAGGGGCAGGTGGATAGAAGCCTGCCCTGCTAAGGCAAACCCTGACTTCTAATAGTGCCCCCTTCTTAGCTGTGCTTCTGAATCTGGAGTTATAGCAACCAATTACCAGAGATGCTGTTAGGTGGGATTTTTGCATTTTGGCTTCATGTTTGGTCCAAATGTCATTTTTGAAAGGAAAATGTTTCTTCGGTGTTATTATTTATAATACCACTACCACTATTCCAACTCTACCTCTCCCTACTAAAGATCAGCCCCAAGCAGGCTTCTGGGGTTTCAGGCCACTCATTTATTAACACCAGTGACACTGCCAATATTAAACTTCAAGTTATGTTCATTTATTTCATACTCTTCTTTTCTTTTCCTCCTTCCCTCCCTCCCTTCCTTCCCTTCTTCCTTTTTTTTTTTATAGTCCACAGGAACCTCATGACTGCATTCTCCTGTGACACCCAGCGTGAGGGGAGTATGTTCCTATGAGATCAAGACATTTAGAGGTAGATGTGGCCTGTCACCTGGACCTCCTGGCCCTGAGTCATTTCAGGTGGGCTACCATATGAACTGTAGGTATTAGGAGGATCTTTGCTTTTCTACTCTAGTTGCTCCATGACCTAACTTCTCATCCTCACTTTATAGCCCTTCAGCCTTTTACATCCATTGCCTTATGGTCAGATGTAGAACCCCAGGGATCAGAGAGGAATTAAACTCTTCTCCCCCTACGCCCCTCTCCTCCAGGGAGACCATCAAAAGCCAATGGAGAACTGTGTCCTAGGAATAACCTTAGACTTTCTGAAAATCATGGGGTTCAAGGACTTTAAGAGGGGTGGCTAGTGATTTTTCTGGAACACTTTTCCCATCAGGGCTTTTAGGAGATAGGCTGAGTGAAATGTGTGCTTGTCTCTGCGAGTGCATGGAGCCTACTGCCACAGACTTCAGGCTCTGTAGAGAACCATTGGCCAGGGGATAGGTTGTTAAAATGTTAAGTGAAATAGGCAGTTGGACATGCAGTGAGTTCACTTACAAAAGGAGGTATATGTGTAGGTAAAAGATCTGAAGTACACTGAAATATTCACATCTGCATGTGATATTATAGTTGATAGTTTTCTTCTTTGTTTTTTTTACACTTCCCAGCCCACAAAGAGCATGTGTTAATTTTTATCAATAGAAGGTTAAAGAAAAAGCCTTTAAGAAGAAATAATGTAGGGGTAGGAATTGTGCTTCTTTCATTTCATCCTTGTGGTTAATGAATCCTACAATGGACACCTGACCTTGCACCTGGGTCGTGATTTACCAACGTGGAGTCTGGGGTCTGCTCTAGTGCTCCTGGGGCAACAGAAATAGTGGTGTCTTGGAGACCTGGAAATGAATCCCTAACTTATGGAGTCCTGGGGCTTGTCATGGCAATCAAGTTATGCGGCCCTCTTACTCATTTCAATAACAGAATCATATAGTTTTTTTTTTAATTAATTAATTTATTTTTGGCTGCGTTGGGTCTTCGTTGCTGCACCCAGGCTTTCTCTAGTTGCGTTGAACTGGGGCTGCTCTTCATTGTGGTGCCGGCTTCTCACTGTGGTGGCTTCTCTTGTTGCGGAGCACAGGCTCTAGGCGCGCAGGCTTCAGTAGTTGTGGCATGCGGGCTTTGGTAGTTGTGGCACGTGGTCTCTAGAGAGCAGGCTCAGTAGTTGTGTCACACGGACTTAGTTGCTCTGCGGCATGTGGAATCTTCCCGGACCAGGGCTCGAACCTGAGTCCCCTGCATTGGCAGGTGTATTCTCAACCACTGTGTCACCAGGGAAGTCCCAGAATCATAAAGTTTTAGACCTAGAAGTATCTTAAGGAGCCATCTGATTTTTTCATTTTTGTGGAAGAACCCGGATGAGAGTTTGATAGTAATAATATCTACTTTTTAGTAATCATTTATTATGTGCCAGGAATGATACTAGGTACTTTTCATAGATGAATCTTTAATCACACCATCAAAGTAAATATTATCGCTACCTTGATTTTATAGACAAAGAAGTTGAGGCATATAGATTACTCCAAATTATCCAATTGGAGTCCAAGGCTAATTTTGAACTCATGTCTGTCTGGTTCTAAAATGGGCTCTTACTATGCACAATTCTGCCTCTTTATTTCTAGCAAGGGCTACGTGATTCCCAATCGTAGAGCTTTGCCCCTTGTCTCCACATTGAAAACTCAGGTCTGTTTTAACCTGTGTGGGCTGAGCAGATCAACCCCCAAATGGCATTCCCCCTGCTGGGGTAGCCTGTGTGGTCACGAAGAAGCCCACTCTGTAGTTTAAAGACCCATGTTTGCTTTTCAAAGCAATGTGGCCACAGACCTTCAGCTTGAGCTTAAACTTGCTTTCCTTTACTCACTCACTTCCCTTTCACTGTGAGAGCTCCCATTCACATGCTGTGGGGAGGCCCAGATAGAGTGAGGGTGTGGTGGACAGGAGCTTGTCACCAGCGGCCCAGCCACAGGAGGGAGCTGGGAGGGAAGCCTCAGGCTGTAGCACCTTGAGGCCTCTGCTAGTGGTGGTTCAGGCCACGCCCTCCTGACCCCTTCTGCCCTCCAGCTGTGGGAAGGCTGGGCTGACCTGATCTTTGGGGAAGAGAGGATTGAGGGCAGAGAGGTACCTTCTCTTTTAGAGGGAAGTAAAGACTCTCACATCATGAATGGGACCAACTTAAGAGTAAGTTCTCCACATTTCAGCCTGGCCAGAGGCATCTGGTTAATCAACTACATTATTCAAAACAAGGGTGATGGTGTGTGCTATATGTGGCTGAAGATTTTCCCAGGGATTATAACACAATAACGTATGGATAAAACCCCAACTTCACTAAATATAATTAAACCTTTCTTTGATGATTCAGAAAGCCTTTAGAATCCTATAGTGCCTCAGGGTCACCATTAGGCTTATCATCACCCTTGATGAAGCAGGCAGCTGAATAAAAATGCCAGAATTAAAGTTACAGGCCTCATTCCCACTCTGCCTACCTGGGTGGCCTTGGGCAGGTGACTTGACCTCTTGAGCTTCACAGTCCCCTCAGAATAGGGGTGGCAACATTACATCATAGGGTTGTCATAGTAGAAACCTGTGTGTAAAGAATACTGCTGCCATTATTATCATTACTAATAAGCTACCAGGATGCCAAACTGCTGGCCAATAGAGAATTCTATCAAATGTTTTTTTCTAACACATTTCAAAGTAATTTACTCTCTTCTCCTTTTAAGGAAAACATGGCTTCCCCAACAGCAGGGATTGCTGAGAAGTGATATTTACTCAAGGGCTAGTAAGAACATTTAAACAGTATTTTTAAACTGTAAAAATGGTACATAAGAAAGATGAGATAAACTCACGCATATATGGTCACCTTATTTTTGATAAAGGAGGCAAGAATATACAATGGAGAAAAGACAGCCTCTTCAATAAGTGGTGCTGGAAAAACTGGACAGCTGTATGTAAAAGAATGATATTAGAACACTCCCTAACACCATATACAGAAATAAACTCAAAATGGATTAGAGACCTAAATGTAAGGCCAGACACTATAAAACTCTTAGAGGAAAACATAGGCAGAACACTGTGACATAAATCACAGCAAGATCCTGTTTGACCCACCTCCTAGAGAAATGGAAATAAAAGCAAAAATAAACAAATGGGACCTAATGAAACTTAAAAGCTTTTGCACAGCAAAGGAAACTATAAACAAGACAAAAAGACAACCCTCATAATGGGAGAAAATATTTGCAAATGAAGCAACTGACAAAGGATTAATCTCCAAAATATACAAGCAGCTCATGCAGCTCTGTATCACAAAAACAAACAACCCAATCCAAAAATAGGCAGAAGACCTAAATAGACATTTCTCTAAAGAAGATATATAGATTGCCGACAAACACATGAAAGGATGCTCAACATCACTAATCATTAGAGAAATGCAAATCAAAACTACAATGAGATATCACCTCACACCAGTCAGAATGGCCATCATCAAAAAATCTACAAACAATAAATGCTGGAGAGGGTGTGGAGAAAAGGGAACACTCTTGCACTGCTGGTGGGAATGTGAATTGGTACAGCCACTATGGAGAACAGTATGGAGGTTCCTTAAAAAACTACACATAGAGCTACCATATGACCCAGCAATCCCACTACTGGGCATATACCCTGAGAAAACCATAATTCAAAAAGAGTCATGTACCAAAATGTTCATTGCAGCTCTATTTACAATAGCCAGGAGATGGAAACAACCTAAGTGTCCATCATCGGATGAATGGATAAAGAAGATGTGGTACATATATACAATGGAATATTACTCAGCCATAAAAAGAAACGAAATGGAGTTATTTGTAGTGAGGTGGATGGACCTAGAGTG
>RJWK010043763.1:0-18626 GCA_004363435.1 Platanista minor
TTTAAAAAGTCCTATCACCGGACTTCCCTGGTGGCGCAGTGGTTGAGCATCCGCCTGCCAGTGCAGGGGACACGGGTTCGTGCCCCAGTCCGGGAGGATCCCACATGCCGCGGAGCGGCTGGGCCCGTGAGCCATGGCCGCTGAGCCTGCGCGTCCAGAGCCTGTGCTCCGCAACGGGAGAGGCCACAACAGCGAGAGGTCCGTGTACTGCAAAAAAAAAAAAAAAAAAAAAAAGTCCTATAGCCAAATACACTCACATTCTGAGGTCCTGGGGGTTAGTACTTTAACACATGAATTTAAAAGGACACAATTTATCCCATAACAATCCTCTTATTGGAAACAACTAAAAAAATGCAAAAGGAAATTTTTTTGTGAAATGTTTTCATCTATTAATGATCTGGAAAGTAAGAAATACTCAGAGTCAAAAGCTAAGTGAAAAAGAATCTGGAGATATAAGCCTATTACTGAAACTGGCTTCTACCCTGAGTTCATTTGCCTAATACAGGTGATTTTGACCTTTGTTTCTCAAAGCCACAGGTCACTGAGAATCGGTAAGGGGCTTGATGGGAAATGTTAACTTCTTACCACTTCTAAAACTGAAACCCTAAAGAGAAACCTGAAATCACTTCCCAAGGGACTATAAGAAAAATGCCTGTACCAACCAGAATAGAATAAAAACCTCCCATAAGAGTTTGTTATCATAAACATGCTCAATATCTTTAAATACATCAAAAGGGGGATTAAAATGAGTGACTATTTTAAACTACCAAGATTTAAAGAAACAAAAATAATTCTTCAAAATGCAAAATGAAAAAAAGGATAAATTTAACAGAAGATCAGATGCAACTAAAGAGAGAATTATAGAACTAGAAAATATTTCTCAAAAATATTATCCAAAAATTATCCAGAAACAAAGAAACAAAAAATATAAAAAATATTTAAAAGATAGAGAATAAAGTTGGCATTTCTAACATACATCTAACTGGCATTTTGGCATTTCCAGATGGAGAGGGAAGTAAAAGCAGGGCTGAGTCAATAGTTGAATGTTGAGGATATTCCAGAACAGATTTTAAAAGTCCAATAAAACCCAACCAAGGTAAATAAAAATAAATCTACATCAAAACCCATCATAGTAAATTTGTAGAATACTACCATCCACAAGACCAAAAACAATCAAACAAAAACAAAAAATATATTTTTTTAAGTTGACAGGAACAAGAAAGATTTTCTTCAAAGGAATGACAGTTTGATTGAGAGCTGACTTCTCAACAACAACACTGAAGCTAAGAGATAAATGGAAAAATATTTCCAAGGTATTGAGAGAAAATAATTGTCACCTAGAATTTTATAGCACCAGGAATGGAACCTGTGGTTCATTTCAACATGAGAAATCTTAACTGGACTGGACATTGATAGGATTGAGAGATTGAATACCTTATAAGAATGAGGTTGAAATAAAAACTTTTTGAGACAAATAAAAACTGAGAGCTTTCCAAAAACAGATGATTTTTAAAAGAAATTCTAAAAGATATTCTTCAAGTGGAATGAAAGATATTACAGATTGAGAGTCTAAGACAGTAGAAAGGATGAAGAGCATAAAAGCATAAAAATAACACAGAAAGAGCCAAATACATGGATAAATTCTGATCAAATGCTGACTACTTAACACAACAATAATAGTAGGGCTTCTCTGGTGGTGCAGTGGTTAAGAATCCACCTGCCAATGCAGGGGACACAGGTTTGAGCCCTGGTCCGGGAAGATCCCACATGCTGCGGAGCAACTAAGCCCATGCACCACAACTACTGAGCCTGGGCTCTAGAGCCGCAAGCCACAACTACTGAACCCGTGTGCCACAACTACTGAAGCCTGTGCAGCTAGAGCCCGTGCTCTGCAACAAAAGAGGCCACTGCAATGAGAAGCCCGTGCACCACAACGAAGAGTAGCCCCCACTCGCCACAACTAGAGAAAGCCCGCGCACAGCAATGAAGACCCAATGCAGCCAAAAATAAATAAATAAAATAAATTTATTTGTTAAAAAAAATAATAATAGTAATGTGTTGTGAGTTAGAAAGCAAAAATTTTCTTTCTTATCTCCTTTCAAGAAACTGAGCATGGACACGCCCACTACCCCTGCTTTGTCTCTGCAATGAACAACACCATAGGGGAGATAGAAAAACTAATAAGAAGAAACCTGGATTCCCTGTTTAGTGACTGTTTAGTCTGTATTTAGTGACTGTATGGTCTGGCCCACTTACGACAGGACTAGAATGTGAGAGAAAAATTGACCTCCAATATCTTCAAATCATTGTATTTTTAGTTAGACTGTACCCAAGTCTAAATTTAATATTTGTGTACCAACCATTTAATTCTGATCACCCACTCCTGACTTACATAATACTGTTTATTAGTATTTTCTCCTCTCTTTCTCTTTCTTCCTTCCTTCCTTCCTTTCCTTTCCTTTCTTATAAGAACACTTAACATGAGATCTATCTTCTTTAAGTGCACAGTACAGTATTGTTAACTATAGGCACATGTTGTAAAACACTTCTCTAGAATTTATTCATCTTACACAACTGAACCTTTAAACTCACTGACTAGCAACTCTCCATTTCCTCTTCCCCCCGCCACCTCTGGTAACCACCATTCTACTTTGTGCTTTGATGAATCTGACTATTTTAGATATCACTTATAAAAAGTGGAATCATGCAGCCCTTGTCCTTCAATGACTGACTTATTTCACTTAGCATAATGCCCTCCACGTTTATCCATGTTGTAGCATATAGCAGTATTTCTTTCTTTTTTCAGGCTGAATAATATTATATAGTATGTATATACCATATTATATAATATGTATATACCATATTATATATTACATAATATGGTATATACATATTATGTAATATATAATATGGTATATACATATTATACGATATGTATATAATATGGTATATACCATTATATAATACAATTGTAAAATATTTTACAGAATGCCAGAAAATGTATGTACCTAGAAGCATAAACTCATTTTTAAAAAATAAATGGCAGGCCTACAAAGTGAAATAAACAAATATTCTACCATGATGAAAAATTTTCATGCAATTCTCTCAAGCATGAAAAAAATAAGGATTCATATAATTTTATCAATAATCAATGTTTGAACTAACAGACATATTTAGAACATTAGCACCAACAATGGTACAATACACATACTGCTCAGGCATATGTAGAAAATGAATATTTTAAAATTTCCAGTTGTAATTGTTAATTTTTAAGTTTCCTTTTATTTCTTTTCCTTATTCTATCATTGTTTACTTCATATATTTTGAAATTATGCTATTAGGTATTTTTATATTTTACTGTTTAGTATTTTTATACTCTACAAATGTCCACTCCATAAAATATTCATCCCCTGAAAATACACTGTTTCAAATGGGTCAATAGTCATTTCAGATCAGCTGAGACTTTAAGTGAATTAAGTAAGATTGAACTGAGTTTCTGTCATTCTTCTTGATCCTCAACAAACTCTTCATGACCACTCCATGATTTGTTCTGTGCCTGTGCTATATCTTATTTTCTCCCTTCTCTCAATCCTCCTCCCTGCTACAATAGTATAGCAGCTATAGAATTTATAACCTCACACTGGTGTCCAATCTCAGACTTCAGCATCTTGATTGAACCATTAGTCTCTAATTCATTCATCGATTTCAGTTGCAGTATCCCTTTCACAAGAGGTTAAAGAGTTCCATTTGGCTTAGATCAGGGCTTACGCTGGTAAGCCCCCATCAATCAACAAAATGGAAATTTGTTTTTATTATTTATCTCATTACTTTTTTAACCTAAAGAATGTTAATTATGCTTAAAACACTTTATTAAAACATTGAACCTATATTTAAATGGTTTTCAAGATATGTTAAAGGTCAAAATGTTATTACAGAATTATGTGTATAACTGCTAGTGATATAAAATGATATATTTGAAGATATTCTGGAAATTTTTGACAAATTGGCAAGACAAGCCCATGCCACACCTCATTGTCTTGCCAAAGTTCTCACACTTGCTCCTATGGTCACACTTTAACTACTGAGGCAGACTAGCTAAGACATAAAACTCTAATAATAATTTACCCATTATAACCGGGATTGGTTTGAGGGCTAAAGGTGAGTCACGCAGGAAATATAGATTTGCTGATGAGATTTTAAAGAGATTCACTGATAAAAAGAAGGAAGTCACTAGAACATCTACATTCACCAAAGATTCCCCAATTGTTATAATACAGCTATAGAGTCATCTCATTCTACAAGAATAGTTCCTTCTAAAACCATAGAAAGATTTTTTTTTTCCTTTGACAAATTCATTCAAGGTGAGAAACAGTTTGAATTAATAGAGAATGTATTCCTACTCCAGATCATGAGTAAATATGAAAAGGAAAGTGAGGAACAAACTGCACATGTAAAATTTCTTATTGACTTGGTTTAAAACTTTATAAATTTTTAAATTTATATTCACATTTTAACTAACATAATTAAATACTTTAAAATACATGTTCTTGGGCTTCCCTGGTGGCTCAGTGGTTAAGAATCTGCCTGCCAATGCAGGGGACATGGGTTTGAGCCCTGGTCTGGGAAGATCCCACATGCCACGGAGCAACAAAGCCCATGTCCCACAACTACTGAGCCTGTGCTCTAGCAGCTGCTAGCCACAACGACTGAGCCCACACGCCACAACTACTGAAGCCTGTGCACTAGAGCCCGTGCTCCACAACAAGAGAAGCCACCGCAATGAGAAGCCCACGCACTGCAATGAAGAGTAGCCCCCACTTGCTGCAACTAGAGAAAGCCCACACGCAGCAACGAAGACCCAACGCAGTCAAAAATAAATAAATAAAATAGACATTTAAAAAATTATAAAAATAAAAAAATAAAAAAAATACATGCTCCTGTTTTAAGATAATTTTATTTTTTATTAGAGACATTTAAAATCATTTAAATAGTAATTATTTTACTTTCATTTCTGCCCATGAAGAATTAACTTACAGGAATTGCTGTCCCACCACAATCATTCAGAAACACACATAAAATATTTGAAACTATTTTCAGACATAACAACAGGCAACATAGGAAACTGATTCCTCAGTGAAGGGAAACAAACTAAACAGTCTCCATGACTGTCCCTGGCTTACTGCCTGGAGGCATTCTCCAGGCTGCAGTGCAGCCCAGTAGGTCTTCCTGAGTTAAGAAAACATAGATCAGAGTTCAGGGAAGTTGAAGCAGCTAGAATTTTTAGGACAGAGTAATGAAGAGGAAGAAACTACACAGAGAAAGAGATCCAGAGACCCACAGAGAGGTCCCTTCTAGTCTTTGCCTAAGTACTGATCCATGCAAGTGTTGGGTGAAACTTCATGAGGCCTCAGAAAGAGCCACTGGAAATTAGGAGGCCCAACAATTCTCACAGCTAAAACAAGGTAGAGAAGAGCTGGCATCTCACCAGCCAGAGTAAAAAGACTTTATTATATGTGGGGCCTAAGGTAGAGTCCTGAGCAGGGTCTTCCCTTGCTATTGGTGCTAATTGTCCCTTGGATAAAGGCTCTCTGGAACTGTCATTATAAAACTTAAAAAGAAAGCCTCAAAAGGATAGAACTGATCCCAAGTTATATGCAGTTATATGCCCAAACAAAGTCCAACACTCTTTAAAGGAATTCAACAAAATCAAGCATTCAACAAGGTAAATGTCACTAATGATCAGCATCCAATGAAAAATTACTAGGCTTACTGAAGTCCTTCCGTGTAGAAACATGAGGCAACAGACATGGAGCCCCCACCCACCCCTGCCCTGCCCTAAGATATGTTAATAAATCATAAATAACTTTTAAAAAGTTACTAGGTTTATTTTAAAAGCAAGAAAATACTACCTTTATTCAGGAGAAAAATCAATCAACAGAAATAGACCCAGAAATGATAGAAATAATGGAATTAGCAGATAAAGCTCTTAAAACTGATTTTTAAAATCTTATAAATAAGCACAAAGATGTCAAAATATGAAAAAAAGCAATGAAATATCAGTTATTTGGAGTCTTGATTACTGTGATTACAGTACAACTTACCAAAAATGCCCATGATAGCCTTGTAAATTAGATATCATTATTCAATCTATTCACATTCTCCTACAAAAACATCTCTTTGATTCCCCATTACCTTCAAAAGAAAAACAAAATTACAGGCCATTGTTTCCCAAAGAATGCTCTAGATCAGGAGTCAGCAAACCTTTTCTGTAAAGGACCAGATGTAAGTATTTTTGGCTTTGCAAGCCATATAGCATCTGTTGTAACTATTCAACTCTGTTCTCATAGAGTGAAAGTAACCATAAACAATATGTAAACAAATGGGCATGGCTAGATTTGGCCATCTGGCTATCATTTATTGGTCCATGCTCAAGAGCTGTCTGATATAAAAGCTACTAGCCTCACATGGCTATTTCTATTGAAATTCAAATTACTTAAAATTAAAACTAAATTAAGTAAAATTAAAACTTCATTTCCTCAATTGACATATGGCAAATGTGGACAGCACAGATTTAGAACATTTCCATCATCACAGAAGAGTTCTGTTGGACAGTGCTGCTCTAGAAACTCCATGCATAAGAATTATTTGGTGTGCTTTGTAAAGGCAAATTTCTTCAGCTCTCTAGACACGTTGAACTACACTCTTTCTGTCTCTGAAGGTAAAATCCATATTTCTGTAGGATAAGTCATATGTGTACTAGACATGGAGAACTTCTGGGTTAAAGAATGAAGTCCTTAACATAGTCTCATTATAGTCTTAAGGTTTTAATTCTAACCACTTTTATGCCTTTTGATTATTCCTCTTGTATTCCAGCCTATTATTCTTACCCAATCGGCTATGTCACACATTACAATTGAACGGCATGAATTAGCATGAATGACTACAAAAATGAGACAAACAGAAGAAAGACTTATTACTCTGAAGAAACATGATCAGTGGCTTCTTTTAGAAAAGGAGAGAATTTTACATGCATTTTGTAAGTCAAATTACTTAATAAAAAAGAAATCTATCTCATGTTGAGCAAATATGGTAGACACTACTTTCTCCACTTAAGCTCTCTCCTCCCTTGGGTGTGTCTTTTAGGAAATGAAAAAATATCACTGCATAATATAAATTCGAACAGTAGTATGTGCAGAGTGTGGGAGCTACAGCCAGACTACTTGGATTTGAATCCCAGCTCTACCAATTATCCTGTGTGGACTTGAGCAAGTCACTCAACTTCTCTGTGCCTCAGTTTCCTCATTTATCAATGGTGAAAACTGTTGTAACTACTACGTCCTATGAAGATGATATGAGTTAATATATGTAAGAAAATTAGAACAGTTTCTGACATACAATAAATGTCAAGTGTTAGCTATTACTATTTTCATTGTATCAGCACTAAGGTAAACTTTATAACACCAATAACATTAATTACCAAATGATCTTATTACAAATTGGACACATTGGGCTCATTATAAACTGGACTCTTTTAACCTACATGTATGTCATGTATATTAGGAATTAGGAATAACACTACTGTGAGAGTTCCCCGTACAGGAAGTATACATCAACATAAATGTAAGCATATGTTGAAGCCTAAAGTATTACTGAAAATAGGTATCTCTTTTATGCATGCATTAAAGCCACTTCCTACTTTTATCATGCTCTTTATTATTTTTTATTTTTCACAGTGTGAAAATACTCTAACGGAATTTTATTCGGCCTGAATCCATGTTTGCATTTACGTATCCACATCATTTTTGAACAGAAACTAAAGCCAAAGGAAGTGTAATATCTTGCAAGTAAACTTTGGGATGCTTATCCTTTCCTTGTGTATCAGTTCTCTATTGCCATGACAATGCTACATAACAAAAAACCACAAAACCTCAGGGGTATACAAAAACAAATATTTTCACTCATCACCCTTTTAATTAGCTAGGTATTATGCTCATATGGGCTGTACTGTGCAGAGCTCAACTATTGGTCAGTGGTCAGCTTTGGATTGAGCAGGCAGCTTTGCTGAACTTGCCTGGGCTCTCCCACATGTCTGGGGTCTCAGTGGGCCAACTAGGAAGACTCAACACTATCCTGTGTGTCTCAGGATCCATCAGGCTATCCCAGGCACTTTCTATGATGAAGGCAGAAGAGCAAGAGAGAGCAAGCTCAGTCACACAGAGTTCTGTATTTTCTGTGTGTAGCATCCCATTGACCAAAACAAGTCATTTAGCCAAGCCCAGAGTCAGTGTAAGAGGAACCACAAAGATATAGGACAAACAGCATGACAGAGGGATGCCATTAACTGGAGCCATGCAATCAGTTTATCACACTCTGCTTCATAAATTTTAGTACTTCCTTTTCTTGGACTAAACTCACTTGCATTGTCTCATAATCACTAGGGTTGTTTTGGGTTTTTTTCCCCACTAGGGTTTTCAATTTGACAAATGCTTCTTTCTTGAAATGCAGTACACTTGTGTCATTGAGCTGCACTTATCTATCTTTAAATAATTTAAATTCTAGTATCTGTTAGTAACTGAGAGATTTCTGTTTTTCTACATTCTCACTCAATCCTACATGAAATGGATTAGCCTCTGATTAAATGTACTGCTTTCTAATTCTTCAGTTGTCTTGCCCTGAGAAAACCTGACAGTATCATTGACAATCCAAAATAATCAAAGATTATATGATTTTCAGTAATTATCCAAGTAATTAAAAGCCAATTTGGCATTATCCTAAGATCTAAAAGTATTTTCTAATATAGTACTGAGCTTGTCTGCCACCTTCATCTTTAAAACTATACTGTGCTGGGCATATACCCTGAGAAAACTATAATTCAAAAAGAGTCATGTACCAAAATGTTCATTGCAGCTCTATTTACAATAGCTAGAAGATGGAAACAACCTAAGTGTCCATCATCAGATGAATGGATAAAGAAGATGTGGCACATATATACAATGTAATATTACTCAGCCATAAAAAGAAACGAAATGGAGTTATTTGTAGCGAGGTGGATGGACCTAGAGTCTGTCATACAGAGTGAAGCAAGTCAGAAAGAGAAAGACATATGCTAACACATATATATGGAATCTAAGAAAAAAAGAAATGGCATGAAGAACCTAGGGGCAAGACAGGAATAAAGACACAGACCTACTGGAGAATGGACTTGAGGATATGGGGAGGAGGAAGGGTAAGCTGTGACAAAGTGAGAGAGTGACATGGACATATATACACTACCAAACGTAAAATGGATGGCTAGTGGAAAGCAGCCGCATAGCACAGGGAGATCAGCACAGTGCTTTGTGACCACCTGGATGGGTGGGAGGGAGGGAGATGCAAGAGGGAGGAGACATGGGAACATATGCACATGAATAACTGATTGACTTTGCTATAAAGCAGAAACTAACACACCATTGTAAAGCAATTATACTCCAATAAAGATGAAAAAAAACTATACTGTAACATCTCATTAGTTTATAATTCCTTGCAATGAAAGAATTACTCCATTTTTATTAGCTATTGTTATCAGATTATATACAAAGCTTTTGAGGTATACTTTTGGCATAGATAGAAAAACTTTCCAAGGTTTCTTTTTTTTCTATTCTTCTAAGCAAATATCCATCAAATATCCATAATGACCAAATACTACTGATATATTAGAGACCCTAAAAACAAAAGTTAATCTAAGGTAAATCCTTATTCTGTCTGCTGCACTCAGAGAGATTCTTTCTAAGATGAGTCTAAATGACGAATTAAGTAGAGAAAAGAGACAATATTAGACATGATATTCATCATAATATTTTCAAGCCTTTAATTATTGTCACAGCTGTATATGGGCAATTTTCTTTTCTTGGAAATTTCTACCCAAGCCCAACACATTCACTCACTCAAACCACAGACTGAATGACATGGCTGGGGAGATGCCCATACAACACAGTTACCTGTGAATCAGAAGTTTCATTAGAGTGGCAACCCAAGTTCTAGTCAATTCTCTGCAATATGCTTCCATTATGCCTCTGTTTCTGCCCAGCACATATTGATATTATGCAAACAAAGATTTACTAACAAGTTTCTTTAAGCTGGAGGTGTACCCTCATATTCTCCCTAAGATTTCATCCTCTGTGTTCCTAATTCTTATTAGGTTATACATTTTACTTGAAAGGCCCCAACAGTCCTCTAAAGCAGTGTCTCTCAACCTTTAATGTGCATATCCATCACTTGGGGTTACATTTTACAAATGCAACTTCTGATTCAGTCAGTCTGGGACAAGACACACAATTCTGCACTTTTACTAATCTCCCAGGTGATGTTGACTCTGCAGTACCATGAACCCCACTTTGAGTAGCAAGTACTAGTCATAAGGGCTTTTATCCCCATGTGGAGGCATATACCCTGCTCCCAAGATAATTTGATCACTCTCTCCTCCCTTTCAAACCCTTTTACTGAGTCATTTGAAGAGTCCTAATATGAGATCTACGAATTCTCTCCATTCTAAACACTGAGTGTGGCTTTAATCTTCTTATAAAACATTTAGAATAATGCTTGACACATCTTCACTACTCCATAAACATTAGTTGTTGTTTTGTTAAGTGAAACCTGACCATTCCCTTAAAAGCATTGTACTTAAGTAGAAACATTTTATTTTCATAATCCATACACTTTGGTCACAAGAGATTTAGTAGTTGTTCTTTTTGCTCCCCAGGGCCACTTCCAAACAATTTCTCTTTTTTTTTGTCCTCCATCAAAAACAAATGAACAAACAAACAAACAAAAATCAGCTCTTTGAAGCCTGCACCATCTGGCTCTACTACCTACTACCCCACCTTGAAGCTGCCATCAGCCAACATCTTGTCATTCCCCTAGCTCTCAACCACTAAACCTGGTATCACTCTCAGTTGCTTCCACAACTATGTAGATGAACCAGATGATACTCTGACCTCAGTTTCTTGAGTTTCTCACCTAAAACAAATATTATCCTTCACTCCTCTTCAGCCACCCATTCCACGAACAAACCTTAGATCTTTTCATCCCTGCCTTCAAGGCATCCATGTCAAACACCCACACTATGTCCACCATAAACAGTACTTCCACCTCACCTGCTTAAGGACCCTCTCACTACAATTCTTTGACCTTATTGCAACCTCCAGTTCATTGAACTGTTATATATATAAAATAAGTGTGCACATATATATATGTACACACATATACAGTGAAGTTTTATATATAATGAAATTATATACATTTATATAATGAAATTTTTTTGTACTCTTGCTTCAAGTAATTCCATTTATATCCACCTGCCTTCTAAGTAACACAAATAGTGATACAGAATCTGTCATAGTCCAAGAACAAATGTGACTTACCTGAGGTTGAAACTTGAGATCCATAGATGTGAAACCGAAAGGGTTTATAAATAATTGTATATTTAATTATGTCTTTTTTTTTTTTTTTTTTTTTTTGCGGTACGCGGGCCTCTCACTGTTGTGGCCTCTCCCATTGCGGAGCACAGGCTCCGGACGCGCAGGCTCAGTGGGCACGGCTCACGGGCCCAGCTGCTCCGCGGCATGTGGGATCTTCCCGGACCGGGGCACGAACCCGTGTCCCCTGCATCGGCAGGCGGACTCACAACCACTGCGCCACCAGGGAAGCCCTAATTATGTACTTTTTAAGGGAAAGTGCCCACAGATTCCAGCAGATTCACAAAATGGTCAGGAATAATAAATAGATTAAGAATTGGTGACCCACACTATTTTTTCAGGCATGAAGGAAGAATGAGTAGTCCTTGGGGGAAAGCCTGGATGAACACGCCAGGCAGAAAAATCTATCTGTTCATAAGAGTGAAGGGATGAGATTCTCTTGAAAGCAGGTGTCCTCCTAAATTCCTTTCCAATCCGAAATTTCACAGTACACAGGCCCACTAAATTCAATCTCTGCTGCTATGCAAAGCCCTTACCTGAGTAAATACGGGGGCCTGAAGGAAATAAGAAACTGTAGCTTTCTTCGTTTTTTTTTCCATTTCTTATCACCTCCTTTAGTGTAGACATAAATGGATACAAATGAACTCTCTATGAAGATAGGGTATGCATGGCTTCTTTTTGAAACTTTCCTTTTTTCTTTTAATAGGTCTTTACTAGAGTATAATTGCTTCACAATACTGTGTTAGTTTCTGTTGTATACCAAAGTGAATTGGCCATATGCATACATATGTCCCCATATCCCCTCCCTCTTGAATCTCCCTCCGATCCTCCCTATCCCACCCCTCTAGGTCATTGCAAAGCACCGAGCTGATCTTCCTGTGCTATGCTGCTGCTTCCCACTAGCTATTTTACATTCGGTAGTGTATATATGTCGATGCTACTCTCACTTCACCCCAGTTTCCCCATTACACCCCATGTCCTCAAATACATTCTCTATGTCTACGTCTTTATTCCTGTCCTGCAACTAGGTTCATCAGTACCATTTTTTTTTTAGATTCCATGTATATGCATTAGCATACGGTATTTGTTTTTCTCTTTCTGACTTACTTCACTCTGTATGACAGACTCTAGGTCCATCCTCCTCACTACAAATTTTATGGCTGAGTAATATGCCATTGAATATATATGTGCCACATCTTCTTTATCCATTCATCTGTCGATGGACATTTAGGTTGGTTCCATGTCCTGGCTATTATAAATAGTGCTGCAATGAACATTATGGTACATGTCTCTTTTTGAATTATGGTTTTCTCAGGGTATACGCCCAGTAGTGAGATTACTGGGTCATATGATAGGTCTATTTTTAGGTTTTTAAGGAACCTCCACACTGTTTTCCATAGTGGTTATATGAACTTACATTCCCACCAACAGTGCAGGAGGGTTCCCTTTTCACCACACCCTTTCCAGCATTTATTGTTTCTAGATTTTTTGATAATGGCCATTCTGACTGGCGTGAGGTGATACTTCATTGTAGTTCTGATTTGCATTTCTCTAATAATTAGTGATGTTGAGCATTTTTTCATGTGTCTCTTGACCATCTGTATGTCTTCCTTGGTAAAATGTCTATTTAGGTCTTACACCCATTTTTGGTATGGATTGTTTGTTTTTTTGATATTGAACTCCATGAGCTGTTTGTATACTTTAGAGATTAATCCTTTGTCATTTCATTTGCAAATATTTTCTCCCATTCTGAGGGTTGTCTTCTCGTCATGTTTATGGTTTCCTTTGCTGTGCAAAAGCTTTTAAGTTTAATTGAGTCCCATTTGTTTATTTTTGTTTCTATTTCCATTACTCTAGGAGCTGGATCAAAAAAGATCTTGCTGTGGTTTATGTCAAAGAGTGTTTTTCCTGTTTTCCTCTAAGAGTTTTATAGTGTCAGGTCTTACATTTAGGTCTTTAATCCATTTTGAGTTTATTTTTATTTATAGTGTTAGGTAGTGTTCTAATTTCATTCTCTTAAATGTAGCTGTCCAGTTTTCCCAGCAGCACTTATTGAAGAGGCTGTCTTTTCTCCATTGTATGTTCTTGCCTCCTTTGTCATAAATGAGGTGACCATATGTGCGTGGCTTTATCTCTGGGCTTTCTATTCTGTACCATTGATCTATATTTCTGTTTTTGTGCCAGTACCATAGTGTCTTGATTTCTGTAGCTTTGTGATATAGTTTGAAGTCGGGGAGCCTGATTCCTCCAGCTCCGTTTTTCTTTCTCAAGTTTGCTTTAGCTATTCAGGGTCTTTTGTGTATCCATATGAATTGTAAAATCTTTTGTTCAAATTCTGTGAAGAATGTCATTGGTAGTTTGACAGGGATTGCACTGAATCTGAAGATTGCTTTGGGTAGTACAGTCATTTTCACAATATTGATTCTTCCAATCCAAGAACATGGTATATTTCTCCACCTGTTTATGTCATCTTTGATTTCATTCACCAGTGTTTTAGAGTTTTCTAAGTACAGGTCCTTTGCTTTCGTAGGTAGGTTTATTCCTAGGTATTTTATTCTTTTTGTTGCGATGGTAAATGGGATTATATCCTTAATTTCTCTTTCTGATTTTTCGTTGTTGGTGTATAGGAATGCCAGAGATTACTATGCCTTAATTTTGTATCCCGCAACCTTACCAAATTTAATGATTAGTTCTAGTAGTTTTCTGGTGACATCCTTAGGATTTTCTTTTTTTTTTTTTTTTTAATCTTTATTGGAGTATAATTGCTTTACAATGGTGTTAGTTTCTGCTTTATAACAAAGTGAATCAATTATACATATACATATGTTCCCATATCTCCTCCCTCTTGCGTCTCCCTCCCTCCCACCCTCCCTATCCCACCCATCCAGGTGATCACAAAGCACTGAGTTGATCTCCATGTGCTATGCGGCTGCTTCCCATTACACTAGCTATCTATTTTACGTTTGGTAGCGTACATATCTCCACACCACTCTCTCACTTTATCACAGCTTACTCCTCCCCCTGCCATATCCTCAAGTCCATTCTCTAGTAGGTCTGTGTCTTTATTCCCGTCTTGCCCCTAGGTTCTTCACATTTCAATTTTTCTTAGATTCCATATATATGTGTTAGCATATGGTATTTGTCTTTCTCTTTCTGACTTACTTTCCTCTGTATGACAGACTCTACGTCCATCCACCTCACTACAAATAACTCCATTTCGTTTCTTTTTATGGCCGAGTAATATTCCATTGTATATATGTGCCACATCTTCTTTATCCATTCATCCGATGATGGACGCTTAGCTTGTTTCCATCTCCTGGCTATTGTAAATAGAGCTGCAATGAACATTTTGGTACATGACTCTTTTTGAATTATGGTTTTCTCAGGGTATATGCCCAGTAGTGGGATTGCTGGGTCATATGGTAGTTCTATTTGTAGTTTTTTCAGGAACCTCCATACTGTTCTCCATAGTGGCTGTACCAATTCACATTCCCACCAGCAGTACAAGAGTGTTCCCTTTTCTCCACACCCTCTCCAGGATTTATTGTTTCTAGATTTTTTAAGGATGGCCATTCTGACCGGTGTGAGATGATATCTCATTGTAGTTTTGATTTGCATTTCTCTAATGATTAACGATGTTGAGCATTCTTTCATGTGTTTGTTGGAAGTCTGTATATCTTCTTTGGAGAAATTTCTGTTTAGGTCTTCTGCTTATTTTCGGATTGGGTTGTTTGTTTTTTTGTTATTGAGCTGCATGAGCTGCTTGTAAATTCTGGAGATTAATCCTTTGTCAGTTGCTTCATTTGCAAATATTTTCTCCCATTCTGAGGGTTGTCTTTTGGTCTTGTTTATGGTTTCCTTTGCTGTAAAAAAGCTTTGAAGTTTCATTAGGTCCCATTTGTTTATTTTTGTTTTTATTTCCATTTCTCTAGGATATGGGTCAAAAAGAATCTTAATGCAATTTATGTCATAGAGTGTTCTGCCTATGTTTTCCTCTAAGAGTTTGATAGTTTCTGGCCTTACATTTAGGTCTTTAATCCATTTTGAGCTTACTGTTGAGTATGGTGTTAGAGAGTGTTCTAATCTCATACTTTTACATGTACCTGTCCAGTTTTCCCCGCACCACTTATTGAAGAGGCTCTCCTTTCTCCACTGTACATTCCTGCCTCCTTTATCAAAGATTAGGTGACCATATGTGTGTGGGTTTATCTCTGGGCTTTCTATCCTGTTCCATTGATCTATATTTCTGTTTTTGTGCCGGTACCATACTGTCTTGATTACTGTAGCTTTGTAGTACAGTCTGAAGTTAAGGAGCCTGATTCCTCCAGCTCCGTTTTTCATTCTCAAGATGGCTTTGGCTATTCGGGGTCTTTTGTGTTTCCATACAAATTATGAAATTTTTTGTTCTCGTTCTGTGAAAAATGCCAGTCATAGTTTGATAGGGATTGCATTGAATCTGTAGATTGCTTTGGGTAGTAGAGTCATTTTCACAATGTTGATGCTTCCAATCCAAGAACATGGTATATCTCTCCATCTATTAGTATCATCTTTAATTTCTTTCATCAGTGTCTTATAATTCTCTGCATACAGGTCTTTTGTCCCCTTAGGTAAGTTTATTCCTAGATATTTTATTCTTTTTGTTGCAATGGTAAATAGGAGTGTTTTCTTGATTTCACTTTCAGATTTTTCATCATTAGTGTATAGGAATGCAAGAGATTTCTGTGCATTAATTTTGTATCCGGCTACTTTACCAAATTCATTGATTACTTCTACTAGTTTTCTGGTAGCATCTTTACGATTCTCTGTGTGTAGTATCATGTCATCTGCAAACAGTGACAGCTTTACTTCTTTTCCGATTTGGATTCCTTTTATTTCCTTTTCTTCTCTGATTGCTGTGGCAAAAACTTCCAAGACTCTGAGGAATAAGAGTGGTGAGAGAGGGCAACCTTGTCTTCTTCCTGATCTTAGTGGAAATGCTTTCAGTTTTTCGCCATTGAGGACGATGTTGGCTGTGGGTTTGTCATATATGGACTTTATTATGTTGAGGAAAGTTCCCTCTATGTCTACTTTCTCCAGGATTTTTATCATAAATGGGTGTTCAATTTTGTCAAAAGCTTTCTCTGCATCTGTTGAGATGATCATATGGTTTTTCTCCTTCAATTTGTTAATATGGTGTATCACGTTGATTGATTTGCGTATATTGAAGAATCCTTGCATTCCTGGAATAAACCCCACTTGATCATGGTGTATGATCCTTTTAATGTGCTGTTGGATTCTGTTTGCTAGTATTTTGTTACAGATTTTTGCATCTATATTCATCAGTGATATTGGCCTGTAGTTTTCTTTCTTTGTGACATCCTTGTCTGGTTTTGGTATCAGGGTGATGGTGGCCTCGTAGAATGACTTTGGGAGTGTTCCTCCCTCTGCTATATTTTGGAAGAGTTTGAGAAGGAGAGGTGTTAATTCTTCTCTAAATGTTTGATGGAATTCACCTGTGAAGCCATCTGGTCCTGGACTTCGGCTTGTTGGAAGATTTTAATCACAGTTTCAATTTCAGTGATTGGTGATTGGTCTGTTCATATTTTCTATTTCTTCCTGATTCAGTCTTGGCAGGTTGCGCATTTCTACGAATGTGTCCATTTCTTCCAGGTTGTCCATTTTATTGGCATAGAGTTGCTTATAGTAATCTCTCATGATCTTTTGTATTTCTGCAGTGTCAGTTGTTACCTCTCCTTTTCCATTTCTAATTCTATTGATTTGAGTCTTCTCCCTTTTTTTCTTGATGAGTCTGGCTAATGGTTTATCAATTCTGTTTATCTTCTCAAAGAACCAGCTTTTACTTTTATTGATCTTTGCTATAGTTTCCTTCATTTCTTTTTCATTTATTTCTGATCTGATCTTTATGATTTCTTTCCTTCTGCTAACTTTGGGGTTTTTTTGTTCTTCTTTCTCTAATTTCTCTAGGTGCAAGGTTAGGTTGTTTATTCGAGATGCTTCCTGTTTCTTAAGGTAGGATTGTATTGCTATAAACTTCCCTCTTAGAACTGCTTTTGCTGCATCCCATAGGTTTTGGGTCGTCGTGTCTGCATTGTCATTTGTTTCTAGGTATTTTTTTATTTTCTCTTTGATTTCCTCAGTGATCACTCCGTTATCAAGTAGTGTATTTTTTAGCCTCCATATGTTTGTATTTTTTACAGATCTTTTCCTGTAATTGATATCTATTCTCATAGCGTTGTGGTCAGAAAAGATACTTGATACGATTTCAATTTTCTTAAATTTACCAAGGCTTGATTTGTGACCCAAGATATGATCTATCCTGGAGAATGTTCCATGAGCACTTGAGAAAAATGTGTATTCTCTTGTTTTTGGATGGAATGTCCTATAAATATCAATTAAGTCCATCTTGTTTAATGTATCATTTACAGCTTGTGTTTCCCTATTTATTTTCATTCTGGATGATCTGTCCATTGGTGAAAGTGGGGTGTTAAAGTCCCTTACTATGAATGTGTTACTGTCGATTTCCCCTTTTATGGCTGTTAGTATTTGCCTTATGTATTGAGGTGCTCCTGTGTTGGGTGCATAAATAATTACAATTGTTATATCTTCTTCTTGGATCGACCCCTTGATCATGATGTAGTGTCCTTCTTCATCTCTTGTAATAGTCTTTATTTTAAAGTCTATTTTGTCTGATATGAGATTGCTACTCCAGCTTTCTTTTGGTTTCCGTTTGCATCGAATATCTTTTTCTATCCCCTCACTTTCAGTCTGTATGTGTCTCTAGGTCTGAAGTGGGTCTCTTGTTGACAGCATATATATGGGTCTTGTTTTTGTATCCATTCAGCCAGTCTGTGTCTTTTGGTGGGAGCATTTAATCCATTTACATTTAAGGTGATTATCGATATGTATGTTTCTATTCCCATTTTCTTAATTGTTTTGGGCTTTTTATTGTAGGTCTTTTAATTCTCTTGTGTTTTTTGCCTAGAGAAGTTCCTTTAGCATTTGTTGTAAAGCTGGTTTGGTGGTGCTGAACTCTCTCAGCTTTTGCTTGTCTGTAAAGGTTTTAATTTCTCCATCAAATCTGAATGAGAGCCTTGCTGGGTAGAGTAATCTTGGTTCCAGGTGTTTCTCCTTCATCACTTTAAATATGTCCTGCCAGTCCCTTCTGGCTTGAAG
>RJWK010043764.1:0-18609 GCA_004363435.1 Platanista minor
GAAAAAAAAAAAAAAAGGGCATCAGAATGGGATCAGTGCCCCTGGGAGGGATCTGTGAAGAAAGGAAGGTCCACACTAGCAGACCCTCGCCTGGAGAGCCCCTTGCCTGCTGGGAGGTCCGTTGGGACAGACAGAGGGGCTGGAGGACCCTGGATTTTGCTTGCAGGGAGTGCACTCATGCTGGCTTGCTTGCAAGCAGGGCAGAGAGAGACGGGTGCTGGCAGCTGCCACCTCACTGCAATTTCCAGTCTGAAACATGCAAGGGGGTGTATGCGACGGGGGGTGCTGCTAGTACTCGCAGTGGCTAGACACTAAATCTTGGGTGGTTGGTCCCCGGGAGAGGACTTAGTCTAGTTGTGCAGAGACAGCCCAGAGGGTCTGGGGTGTGTTCCAGGCTGAACTGAGGAGCCCATTAGCATGGGCATGGCAGGGCTGAATCTGGCCTCGAGCCCACTGTCAGCACTTGCATTGCAGGGGGCAGGTCCAGCTGTGGTGGGCTTTGTAGGAGCACATACCTGGTGCTCCTACAGAAACGCATGTCTCTGTGGACAGGCCCTGGAGAGGAATGCACAGCAGTTTGCTTCCCTGGGGGAGCACTCCAGCTCCACCCACTATGCACTGAAACTTGGAGCCAGATCTGGGGCAGATTGGTCCTGGGAGAGGTCTGCCACAGAGTTAGCCCAGGTCCCAGGTGGAAGCAAAATCTCCTCGTCTCTTAGAGCCACAGCCCTCAGCACCAGCCCACTCCACACCACAGCCTAATACTAGGCTTAGGACGAACACAACAGAGAAAGGGACTCAACCTTGGACTGCTTCTGGGCAGGACAGCAGATGCCCACACAGGTTGTGCATAGGGTTTGCTGTGACCATATGGGGTGTCACTTGCTTCAGCAGTCACCTCCTTTGGGACAGGGCATGCAGTCAAGGGCAACGGAACCTTATCGAACCCAACCCTCAGGGCTTCTACTGCAGCAGCTGCAGAGCAGACCCCACCCCCAACAGGGCTGTAGCAGCCAGAGAGCAAAGAGCAGGCCCTGCCCAACATCCAACACAGTTTCTAGACTTCACAACAGCAATCACCCCTCTATCAAGGGGATAACAGCCGACACAGTCTGAGGAAAGACACAACTGGCAACCATGCCAAAAACAGCCTTTACACCAAAAATACTGGACTCACACAGTCTACACAGGGATGCCCCTTCAAGAACACAGAAGATAAACTGTTTCTCCTAAATTCAGAGAGACTGAGAAAGTTAAGTAAAATGAAAAAGCAAAAGAACTACTCGCACCTAAAAGAACAAGAGAAATCCTCTGAAAGAGCAAATAATAAAACAGACCTCACTAGTCTATGAAAACCCAAGTTCAAAAAGGAGGTATTAAAAATGCTAATGGAATTAACAAAGATTATCAATAGAAATGCAGATCACTGTAACAAGGAACTAGAAATTACAAAGATGAACCAATCAAAATTAGACAATTCAACTGCCAAGATAAAAACCAAGATAGAAGCAATGAACAGCAGACTAAATAAGAAATAAGTGATCTGGAAAACAGAATAATGGAAATCACCCAACCAGAACAGCACAGTGAAAGACAAATAAAAAAAGTGAAAGAAACATATGTGATCCATGGGATAATTTAAAGCATGTCAACCTATGCATAATTGAGGTTCCAGGAGGATAAGAGAGAGAGAAGGGGATCAAAAATGTATTTAAAGAAATTATGGCTGAAAACTTCCCCAAACCTAAAAAAGAACACAGATACCCAGGTACGGGAAGCACAAAAGGTCCCAAACAAGATGAACCCAAACAGACCCACACCAAGACATAGCAGAATTAAAATGGCAACATTTACAGATAAAGAGAGGATTCTAAAGGCAGCAAGAGAAAAACAGAGAGTCAGTTACAGGGAACCCCCCCCCCCCAAGGCTATCAGCTGATTTCTCTGCAGAAACTCTGCAGGGCCGAAGGGAGTGGCATATACTGAAAGTCCTGAAAGGGAAAAACCTGCAACCTAGGATATTCTACCAAGCTGATTATCATTAAGAATAGGAGAGACAATTTTGAGATAAATTCCTCAGACAAACAAAAATGAAAAGAGAATTTAGCAATAGAAAACCTACCTTAAAAGAAATATTGGGGCTTCCCTGGTGGCGCAGTGGTTGAGAGTCCACCTGCCAATGCAGGGGACATGGGTTCATGCCCTGGTCTGGGAAGATCCCACATGCCGCGAAGTGGCTGGGCCCGTGAGCCATGTCCGGAGCCTGTACTCCGCAATGGGAGAGGCCACAACAGTGAGAGGCCCGCGTACCGCAAAAAAAAGAAATATTGAAGGGTCTTCTCTAAATAGAAAAGAAGCAACAATCTGTAGGAAGGGGAAAATCACGATAGAAAAGGCAAATATATAAAGGGATTGAAAATCATTTAAATAAGCTAGTACATAGATTTAAAAACCACCAAAAAATTTTGTAAAAGCGATTATAACAACTATTAACCGAAAAGTATACACGTGAAGATGTAAAATAGGACATCAAACTCTCAAAATGTGGGGGAGGGAAGTAAAAAAAAAATTAGATCTTCTAGAATGTGTTTGAACTTTTAAGACTATCAGTGTAAAGCAAGTAGATATAGTGATTGGTCACCATACTTGAAAACCAAGGTAATCACAAATCAAAAACATACAATAGATTCACAAAAACCGAAAGGAAAGGAATTCCAGTATAATATAAAAGAAAATCATCAAACCAGAAAGGAAAAACAAAAAGAAGTAATGAACAAAGAAAAACTACAAAATCAACCGGAAAACGAGATTTTAAATGGAAATAAGTAAATACCTATCAATAATTACTTTAAATGTCAATGGACTAAACGCTCTGATCAAAAGACACAGAGTGGCAGACTAGATTCAAAAATCAAGAACCTACAATACGCCGCCTACAAGAGACTCACTTCAGGGCAAAAGACACACACACAGATTGAAAATGAGGGGATGGAAAAAGATATTTCATGCAAATGGAAACGACAAGAAAGTGGGGGTAGAAATAATCATGTCAGACAAAATAGACTTTGAAACAGAATCCATAAAGAAAGACAGATGAGGACATTATTTAATGATAAAGGGATAAAGACAAAAAGAGGATATTACACTTGTTAACATATGGGCACCCAATATAGAAACACTTAAATGTATAAAACAAATACTAACAGACAGAAAGGGAGAAATGGACAACTGTACAATAATAGTAGGAGACTTTAACACTCCACTAGCATCAATGGATAAATCTTCCAGACAGAAAATCAATAAGGCAACAAAGGTCCTAAATGACACAATAGACCAGTTGGACCTAATTGATATCTACAGGACACCACAAACAAATACACATTTTTTTCAAGCGCACATAAAAAATTCTCTAGGATAAACCACATATGAGGTCACAAATCAAGCCTCAACAAATTTAAGAGGATGGAAATCGTATCAAGCATCTTTTCTGACCACGATGGTATGAAACTAGAAATCAACCACCACCGAAAGAAAAACAGGGAAAGAACAAACACATGGAGCCTAAATAATATGCTACTAGAAAAAACAATGGGTCAATGATGAAATCAGAAAATACCTCAAGACAAATGACAATGAAAACATAACCTTACAAAATCTGTGGGATGCAGCAAATGCAGTTCTAAGAGGGTAGTTCATACAGGCCTTCCCCAAGAAACAAGAAAAATCTCAAATAAACAACTTAACCTACCACCAAAGAAAATACCTACCACCTACCACCTAGAAAAATAAGAAAAAACAAAAGACAAAGCCAAAAGGGAAGAAATAACACAGATCAGGAAATAAAGTAGAGATCAAAAGACAATAGAAAAGATTAATAAAACTAGAACCTTGTTTTTTGAAAAGATAAACAAAATTGACAAACTCACTGAGGCCAGGCTCACTGAGGAGAAAAGAGAGAGGACCAACTAAACAAAATAAGAAATGGACAAGGATAAATAGCAACTGAAACCATGCAATACACAAAAAAATCATTAAGAGAATACTATGAACAGTTATATGACAACAAACTGGACAACCTAGAAAAAATGGACAAGTTTCTAGAAACATACAGGCTGCCAAAACTGAGTCAAGAAGAAACATAATTTGAATGTCCCAATCACTAGAAGTGAAATGGAGTCTGTAATTTAAACAAACAAATAAAACAAACAAACAAAAACTCCCTGCAAACAAAAGTCCAGGATGAAATGGTTTTACTGGGGAATTCTACAAAACATATAAAGAAAAGCTTATACCTACCTTTCTCAAACTACTGCAAAAGATTGAAGAGGAGGGAACACTCCCAAATTCATTCTATGAAGCCACCATCACCCTGATACCAAAATCAGATAAAAACATTACCAAAAAAACCCAAAAAATTACAGGCAACTATCTTTGATGAATATAGATGCAAAAATCCTCACCAAAATATTAGCAAACAAAATCCTACAATACATAAAGAGGATCATACACCAGGTTCAAGTTGGATTCATTCAAGGTTTGCAAAGATGGTTCAACATACAGAAATCAATCATTATGATACAGTAACAAAAGAAAAGACACAACCCACATGATTATCTCAACAGATGCAGAGAAAGCACTTGACAAAATTAAACATCCATTCATGATATAAACTCTCACAAAAGTGGGTGTAGAGGGAACATATCTCAACATAATAAAAGCCATTTATGAAAACTCACAGCCAACATAATACTCAAGGATGAAAAGCTGAAAGCCTTCCCATTAAAATCTGAAAGAAGACAAGGATGCTCACTGTCACCACTTCTATTAAACATAGTATTGGAAGTCCTGGCCACAGCAATCAGACAAGAAAAAGAAATAAAATGTATACAAATTGGAAGGAAAGAGGTAAAACTACAACTATTTGCAGATGACATGATACTCCATATAGAGAACCCTAAAGTCTCCACACAAAAACCATTAGAAAAATGAATTCATCAAGGTAGCAAGGTATAAGATTAATATGCAGAAATCTGTTGCATTTCTTTACGCTAACAATGAAATATCAGAAAGAGAAAGCCAAAAAAAAAAAAAAATCATGTCAAAGGGCTTCCCTGGTGGTGCAGTGGTCAAGAATCCGCCTGCCAATGCAGGGGATACAGGTTCGAGCCCTGGTCCAGGAAGCTCCCACATGCCACGGAGCAACTAAGCCCATGTGCCACAACTACTGAGCCTGCACTCTATAGAGCCTGCGAGCCACAACTACTGAAGCCCATGCACCTGGAGCCCGTGCTCTGCAACAAGAGAAGCCACTGCAATGAGAAGCCCGTGCACTGCCACTAAGAGTAGCCCCCACTCACCCCAACTAAAGAAAGCCCGCAGGCAGCAATGAAGACCCAATGCAGCCAAAAATAAATTAAAAAAAAAAAAAAAGGAAAAACAACAACAAAAAATCGTGTCCAAAAAGAAAACTACCTAGGAATAAACTTAACCAAGGAGGTGAAAGAACTATAAACCTAAGACTTTAAAACATTGATAAGGAGACTGTTCAAAGAAATGGAAAGACATCCCATGCTCTTGGATGGGAAGAATATTGGTAAAATGGCAACACTACCCAAAATACCCATGACGTTTTTCACAGAAGTAGAACAAGCCATCCTAAAATTTATCTGGAACCACAAAAAACTCAGAATTGTCAAAGCAATCCTGAGGAAAAAGAATAAAGCTGGAGGCATAACCCTTCCAGACTTCCGACTATGCTTTAAAGCTCTAGTAATCAAAACATTGCGTTACTAGCACAAACACAGACACATAGATCAAGGGAACAGAATAGAGAGCCCAGAAAGAAACCCACACACCTTTGGTCAATTAATCTATAACAAAGGAGGCAAGAATATACAATGAAAAAAAGACACCAACAAGTGGTGCTAGGAAAGCTGGACAGCTACATGTAAATTAATTAAATTCGAACATTCCCTTATACCATACACAAGAATAACCTCAAAATGGTTTAAAGACCTAAATATAAGACATGACACCATCAAATTCCTAGACAAGAACATGTGTAAAACTTTCTCTGACACAAATTGTAGCAATATTTTCTTAGATCAGTCTCCCAAGTCAAAAGAAATAAAAGGAAAAATAGACAAATGGGACTACATCAAACTTAAAAGCTTTTGCACAGCAATGGAAACCATCAACAAAATGAAAAGACAACCTATGGAATGGGAGAAAATATTTGCAAACAATGTGACCGACAGGGGAGTTAATATCCAAAATATACAAACAGCTAATACAACTCAGTATCAAAAAAATAAATAAATAACCCAAGAAATGGGCAGACGACCCAAATAGACATTTCTCCAAAGAAGACATATAGATGGCCAACAGGCACATCACTAATTATTAGAGAAAAGCAAATCAAAACCACAGTGAGGTATCATCTCACACCTGTCAGAATGGCTATCTTTAAAAATCTACAATAATAAATGCTGGAGAGGATGCAGAGAAAAGGGAACCCGCCTACACTGTTGCTGGGACTGTAAACTGGTGCAGCCACTACGGAAAAGATTATGGAGGTTCCTTTAAAAACTAAAAATAGAGCTACCATATGATCCAGCAATCCCAGTCCTGGGCATATATCTGGAGAAAACCATAATTCAAAAAGATAGTGCACCCCAACGTTTATTGCAGCACTATTTACAATAGCCAGGACATGGAAGCAACCTAAATGTCAACAACAGATGAATGGATGAAAAAGTTGTGGTATATATATACAATGGAATATTACTTATCCATAAAAAAGAACAAAATAATGCCATTTGCAGCAATGCGAATGGGCCCAGAGATTGTCATACTGAGTGAAGTAAGTCAGAGAAAGACAAATATCATATAATATCTCTTATAGGTGGAATCTAAAGAAAGGGTACAAATGAACTTCTCTACAAAGCAGAAAGAGTTACAGATGTAGAAAACAAACTTATGACTACGGGTCGGGGGGGAAGGGGGAAGAGGGATAAATTAGGAGATTGGGACTGACGTGTACACACTACTGTATATAAAATAGAAAACTAGGGAGGATTGGATCAAGATGGCGGAGGAGTAGGAAGTGGAGCTCACCTTCCTCCCCACAGATACATCAGAAATACATCTACGTGTTGAACAACTCTCACAGAACATCTACTGAATGATGGCAGAAGGCCTCAGACTTCCAAAAGGGCAAGAAAATCTCCACGTACCTGGGTAGGGCAAAAGAAAAAAAAGAGAGAAAGGAATCCAGATGGGATTTGCGTCTCTGGGAGGGAGCTGTGAAAGAGGAAAGGTCTCTGCACACTGGGAAGTCCCCTCACTGGCAGGAACAAAGGGGGAGCTTCAGAACCTCGGAGGAGAGTGCAGCAACAGGTGTGCTGAGGGCAAAGTGGAGAGAGACCTTCACAGAGGGTTGGTGCTGACCGGCACTCCCTAGCCTCAGATACTTATCTGCTCACCCACTGGGGCAGGTGGGGGCTGGGGACTGAGGTTCAGGCTTTGGAGGTCAGACCCCGGAGAGAGGATTGGGACTGGCTGCGTGAAGACAGCCTGATGGGGCTAGGTTATAGTGTGCCACAACTGAGGGAGTCCAGAAAAAGCTTGGGCCCGCCAGAGAGACAAGGTACCATTGTTGGGGGGCACACAAGAAGAGGGGCGGGACTGCCATAGGAGCTTCTTTCTCCAAGCTCACAGGCAGCAGGGCATCACCTACACGAGCTCCACGGGCAGGCACAGACTGCTGCCACTGCCACCGCCAAGGGTCCTGTGATCAGGTGCAGGTCACTGTCCCACCTCCGTGGGGGCTGGGGCCAACTTCCCTGGGGGCGCATGACCCACTGCCACTGCCGCTGTGGAGGGACCTGCAACTGGGAGCCAAGCGCTGCCCCTGCCTTCCTGGGAGCCTGCAGGAGCTATGCAGCTGTGCACCTGCATACCCCCTATCAAGGGGATAACAGCCAGCACACACTGACGAAAGAGATGGCAAGCGTCCAAACCAAAAACAGCCCTCACGCCAAAAACTATTATACCCATACAAGTTACACAGGGACACTCCCACTCATAAATAGCCCTCCAAGACTACAGTAGGTAACTGTTTCTCCTAAACTCACAGACTAAGAGAAATATAAGCAAAATGAAGAAGCAGAGGAACCACCCCCAGTTAAAAGACCAAGAAAACTCCTCTGAAGGAACAAACAATGAAACAGACCTCTTCAGTCTAATAGACACCAAGTTCAAAAAGGAGTTCAAATAAAAATACTGAAGGAATTAACGAGGGCTATCAACAGAAATACAGAGTACTGTAAAAAGTAACTAGAAACTATAAGGAGGAGCCAAGAAACCTTAGAAAATTCATTTGCTGAGACGAAAGCTGAGCTCAAGGCAATGAACAGCAGAACGAATAATACAGAAGAAAGAATAAGTGACCTGGAAGATAGACTAATGGAAATTACCCAATCAAAACAGCAGAGAGAAAGCCAGATTAAAAAAAAAAAAAAAAATGGGGGCTTCCCTGGTGGCGCAGTGGTTGAGAGTCTGCTTGCCGACGCAGGGGACGCGGGTTCGTGCCCCGGGCCGGGAAGATCCCACAAGCCGCGGAGCGGCTGGGCCCGTGAGCCACGGCCACTGAGCCTGCGCGTTTGGAGCCTGTGCTCCGCAACGGGAGAGGCCACAACAGTGAGAGGCCCACGTACCGCAAAAAATAAAAAAATAAAATAAAATAAATGAGAGCAACATAAGATACCTGTGGGGTAATATAAAGTGGGCCAATCTATGCAAAATAGGGATTCCAAAAGGAGAAGAAAGAGAAAAGGGGATGTAAATGTATCTGAAAAATTATGGCTAAAAATGTCCCCAAACTTAAAGAAGGAAACAGATATCCAGATATAGGAAGCACAAAGGGTTCCAAAGAAGATGAGCCCAAACAGACCTACACCAAGACATATTATAATAAAAATGGCCAAAGTTAAAGATAGAGAGAGGATTCTAAAGGTAACAAGAGAAAAACCAAGAGTTCTTTACAAGGGAACCCTCATAAGGCTATCAGCTGATTGCCAGAAGGTAGTGGCAAAATATACTAAAAATCTTGAAAGAGAAAAATCTTCAGCCTAGAATACTCTACCCACCAAGATTATCATTTAGAATAGGAGGAGAAATAATTTCTCAGACAAGCAAAAATTTAAAGAATACAGCAATACTAAACCTATCCTAAAAGAAATATTGAAAGCTCATCTCTAGATAGAAAAGAAGCAGAAGAAACAGGAAGGAGGAAATCACAATTGGAAAGTAAAGCACTTAAATTAGCCAGTATACAGATCAAAAAGCAAAAGAAAAAAACCTATTTGTGAAAGCAATGATAAACACAAGGAACAGCAAAAGGATAAACATGAAGATGTAAAAAGGGACATCAAAATCATAAAATGTGGGGAAGGAGGGTAAGAAAATGCAAATTCTTTTTCTTTTTTCTTCCTTTTTTTTTAGAATGTGTTTGAGCCTATATGGCTATCAGTCTAAAGCAAGCAGATATAGGAAGGGCTTAACATACTGAAAAACAGGGCAACCACAAATCAAAAACATACAATAGATTCACAAAAACCTAAAAGAAGAGAACACAAGCATAAAATAAAAGGAAATCATCAAACCACAAAAAAGAAAAAGAAAGGAAGAAGAAACAAAGAATCAGCTGGAAAACAAGGTTTGAGATGTCAATAAATACATTTGTATCAATAAATACCTTAAATATCAAAGGACTGGATGCTCCAATTGAAAGACATAGAGTGGCAGACTGGATAAAAAAACAAGAGCCTACAATATGCTGCCTACAAGAGACCCACCTTAGGGCAAAGGACACACATAGATGGAAAGTGAGGGGATTGGGAAAGATATTTCATGCAAATGGAAATGACAAGAAAGTGGGACTTGCAATACTCATATCAGACAAAATAGACTTAAAGCAAAGGCTATCAAGAAAGCTAAAGACACTATATAAAGATAAAAGGATCAAAACAAGAAGAGGATTTTATACTCATCATCATATATACACCTAATATAGAAGCACCCAAATACACAAAACAAATACTAACAGACACAAAGGGAGAAACTGATGGTAATACAATAACAGTAGACTTTTAACACCCCACTCACATCAATGCACAGATCTTCCAGACAGAGAATCAATAAGGCAACAGAGGTCTTAAATGATACAACAGAACAGTTAAACTTAATTGATCATTTTAAATAGTGATATTTTCAATCACTATTTTTGTAGTGACTTTTGGACACTACATCGCAAAAAACCAGAATATATATTCTTTTCAAGTGCGCATGGAACATTCTCCAGGACTGACCACATCCTAGGGCACAAAACTAACCTCAACAAATTTAAGAGTATAGAAATATTTCAAGCATCTTCTCTGACCACAATGGCATGAAACCAGAAATCAACCACAGGAAAAGAAATGAAAAAAAAAAAAAAAAAAAACCAAAACGATTACATGGAGACTAAATAACATGCTACTAAAAAACCAATGGGTCAACGAGGAAATCAAAAAGGAAATTAAAAAATACCCTGAGACAAATGACAATGAAAACACAACCACACAAAATCTATGGAATGCAGCAAAAAAGGAGTTCTTAGAGGGAGGTTCATAGAGATACAGGCCTTCATAAAACAAACAAACAAACAAACAAAAAACCAAGAAAAATCTCAAGGAAACAACCTAACCTACCACCTGAAAGAATTAGAAGAATAAGGACAAACAAAACCTAAAATCAGCAGAAGGAAGGAAATAATAAAGATCAGGGAGGAAATACATGAAATAGAGATTGAAAAACAATAGAAAGAAAAAATCAACAAAACCAAGAGCTGGTTCTTTGAAAGGGTAATAAACAAGATTGACAAACCTCTGGCCAGGCTCACAAAGAAGAAAAGAGAGAGAACCCAGATAAAATAAGAAATGAAAAAGGAGAAGTCTCAACGAATATCGTAGAAATACAAAAATACATAAAGAGAATACTATGAACAATTATATGCCAACAAATTTGACAGCGTAGAAGAAATGGATAACTTTCTAGAAACATACACTAAAACTGAATCAAGAAGAAATAGATAATCTGAACAGACCCATCACCAGAAATGAAAGAGAATCTGTAATTTTAAAAAACTTCCTACAAACAAAAGTCCAGGACCAGATGGCTTCACAAGAGAATTCTACCAAACATACAAAGAAGAACTTATACCGATTCTTCTCAAATTCTTCCAAAGGACTGAAGAGGAAGGAACACTCTCAAAGATATTCTATGAAGCTACCATCATCCTGATACCCAAACCAGACAAAGACACCACCACAAAAGAAAATTACAGGCCAATATCTTTGATGAATATAGAGGCAAAAATTCTCAACAAAATATTAGCAAACTGAAGCCAATAACCCATAAAAAAGGTCATACACTACGACCAAGTGGGATTCATGCCAGGTTCACAAGGATGGTTCCACATACACAAATCAACCAATGTAATACACCACATTAACAAAAGAAAAGTCAAAAACCACATGATCATCTCAATAGATGCAGAAAAAGCGTTTGACAAAATTCAACATCCATTCATGATAAAAAAAAAACTCTTACCAAAGTGGGAATAGTGAGAACACATCTCGACATAATAAAGGCCATTTACGACAAACCCACAGCCAATATAATATTCAACAGTGAAAAGCTGAAAGACTTCCCACGAAAATCTGGAACAAGACAAGTATGCCCACTTTCACCACTTCTCTTCAACATAGTAGTGGAAGTCCTAGCCACAGCAATCAGACAAAAACAAAAAAGAAATAACAGGTATCCAAATTGGAAGGGAAGGGGGAAAACTGTCACTATATGCAGATGACACGATACTATATATAGAAAACCCTAAGGACTCTGCACCAAAGCTACTAGATCTAATAAATGAATGCAGCAAAGTAGCAGGATACAAGATGAACATTCAGAAATCAGTTGCATTCCTTTACAATTGCAATGAAATACCAGAAAGGGAATGTCAAAAAAAAAATACCTTTTAAAATTGCACCAAGAAAATAAAATGCCTAGAAATAAACCTGAGCAAGGAGGTGAAACACTCATATGCTGAGAACTATAAAACATTAATAAAGGAAAGAAATGGAAAGCTATCCCGCGCTCCTGGACTGGAAGAATTCATAGCGTTAAAATGGCCATACCACCCACAGCAATCTACAGATTTAACGCCATCCCTATCAAATTACCCATGACATTTTTCACAGAACTAGAACAAATAATCCAAAAATGTACATAAAAGACCCAGAACTGCTAGAGCAAACCTGAGAAAAAAAACCAAAGCAGGAGGCATAACTCTCCCAGACTTCAGACAATACTACAAAGCCACAGTAATCAAAACAGTGTGATATTGGTACAGAAACAGGCATATGGATCAATGGAACAGAATAGAGAGGTCAGAAGTAAACCCACACACCAATTACTCTTCGACAAAGGAGGCAAGAATATAAAATGGGAAAAAGACAGTCTCTTCAGCAAGTGATGCTGGGAAACTTGGACAGCTACATGTAAATCAATGCAGTTAGAACACACCCGCACACCATGCACAAAAATAAACTCAAAATGGCTCAAAGACGTCGACATAAGACACCGTAAAACTCTGAGAAGAGAGCATAGGCAAAACATTCTCTGACATAAATCATGTTTTCTTAGGTCAGTCTCCCAAGGCAATGGAAATAAAAACAAAAATAAACAAGCGGGACCTAATCAAACTTGCAAGTTTTGCACAGCACAGGAAACCATAAAAAAATGAAAGGCAACCCAAGGAATGGGAGGAAATATTTGCAAATGATGAGGTAGACAAGGGCTTAAACTCCAAAATATACAAACAGCTCATGCAACTCAACAAAAAAAACCCAAACAACCCAATCGAAAAATGGGCAGAAGACCTTAATAAACATTTCTCCA
This sequence comes from Platanista minor, assembly GCA_004363435.1. Taxonomy (NCBI): domain Eukaryota; kingdom Metazoa; phylum Chordata; class Mammalia; order Artiodactyla; family Platanistidae; genus Platanista; species Platanista minor. Next base: position 13,003 of record RJWK010043764.1, read on the forward strand.
AAGAAGCGCCAGTCGGCATAGGAAAAGACGCTCAACATCACTAATTATCAGAGAAATGCAAATCAAAACTACAATGAGGTATCACCTCAGACTGGTCAGAATGGCCATGATTAAAAAGTCTACAAATAGGACTTCCTTGGTGGCACAGTGGTTGAGAATCTGCCTGCTAATGCAGGGAACACGGGTTCGAGCCCTGGGAGGATCCCACATGCTGTGGAGCAACTAGGCCCGTGAGCCACAACTACTGAGCCTGTGCGTCTGGAGCCTGTGCTCTGCGACGAGAGAGGCCACAAAAGTGAGAGGCCCGCGCACCGCGATGAAGAGTGGCCCCCGCTTGCCACAACTAGAGAAAGCCCTCGCACAGAAATGAAGACCCAACACAGCAAAAATAAATAAATTAATTAATAAACTCCTATCCCCAACGTCTTAAAAAAAAACTGATGCAGCCACTATGGAAAACAGTATGGAGGTTCCTCAGGAAACTAAAAATAGAATTACCATATGATCCAGCAATCCCACTCCTGGGAATATACCCAGACAAACCTACAATTCAAGAAGATACATGCACCCCTATATGCATAGCAGCACTGTTCACATAACCAAAACATGCAAACAACTTAAATGTCCATCAATAGATGAATGGATAAAGAAGATATGCTATGTGTGTGTGTATATATATATATATATACACACACACACACACACACACACACACACATAATGGAATACTACTCAGCCGTAAAAACGAAATAATGCCATTTGCAGCAACGTGGATGCAACTAGAGATTATCATACTAAGTGGAGTAGGTCAGAAAGAGAAAGACAAATACCATATGATATCACTTATATGTTGAATCTAAGATATGGCACAAATGAACCTATCTACAAAACACAGACTCATATACATAGAGAACAGACTTGTGGTTGCCAAGGGGGAAAGGGGCAGGGAGAGGGTTGGACTGGGAGTTTGGGGTTGGTAGATGCAAACTATTACATTTAGAATGGATAAACAACAAGGTCCTAATGTACAGCACAGGGAACTATATTCAATATCCTGTGATAAACCATAATGGAAAAGAGTATTAAAAAAATGTATACATGTGTATAACTGAGTCACTTTGCTGCACAGCGGAGATTGGCACAGCACTGTAAATCAACTATATTTCAATAAAAAAAATAAAATAGATAACTAAGGAGGACCTACTGTATAGTACAGGGAACTCTGCACAAAATACTCTGTAATGGCCTATATGGGAAAAGAATCTAAGAAAGAGTGGCTATATGTATGTGTATAACTCATTCACTGTGCTGTACACCTAAAACTAACACAACATTGTAAATCAATTATACTCCAATAAAAAAAAAAAAAAAAAATCAGGGCTTCGCTGGTGGTGCAGCGGTTGAGAGTCCGCCTGCCGATGCAGGGGACAAGGAGTTCGTGCCCCGGTCCGGGAAGATCCCACATGCCGCGGAGCGGCTGGGCCCGTGAGCCATGGCCGCTGAGCCTGCGCGTCCGGAGCCTGTGCTCCGCAACGGGAGAGGCCACGACAGTGAGAGGCCACAACAGTGAGAAGCCACAACAGTGAGAGGCCCTCGTACTGCAAAAAAATACAAAAAAATTAAAATCACTTAAAATTATATATGCATGAGATGTAGAATGTCGTTATATAAAGGTAAAAGGGTCAATCCAACAAGAGTAATTTCAAATATTTAAAAATATTTTTGCACCTGCCATAGGGGCACCTAAATATATAAAGCAAACGTTAACAGACATAACGGGAAAAGTAGACAGAAACACAGTAATAGTAGGGGACTTTAATATCGCACTTTCAACAATGGATAGATCATACAGACAGAATATAAGCAAACAGTGGACTTAAAACTACACATTACATCAGACTGACTTAGCAGACATATACAGAACATTTCATCCATCAACAGAATACACATTCTTCTCAGGCACACATGGAATATTCTACAGGATAGATAATATCAACAAAGCAAGTCTTAATAAATTTAAGAAGACAAATTATATCAAGCGTCTTTTCTGACACACTGGTGTAAAACTAGAAATCAATTACAAGAAACCTGGAAAATTTACAAACCTGTGGAGATTAATCAACATACTCCTGAACAATCAATGAGTCAAAAAAGAAGTCAAAAGAGAAACCCAAATACATCTTAAGACAAATGAAAATGGAAATACAACATACCAAAACATATGGGATGCAGCAAAAGCAGTTCTAAGAAGGAAGCTCATAGCAATATACGCCTACATTAAGAAAAAGGGCTCAAATAAACAATCTAACCTTACACCTGAAGGAATTAGAAAAGCCCAAAGTTAGCAGAAGGACAGAAGTAACAAAGATCAGAGCAGACATAAATGAAACAGGGACTAAAAAGACAACAGAAAATATCAATGAAACTAAGAGCTGGTTCTTTGAAAAAAGAAACAAAATAGACAAACCTTAACTACTCATCAATTAAAGAGAGAGGACTCAAACAAAATTATAAATGAAAGAGGATACATTACAACTGATAAAATACAAAGGATCATAAGAAACTACTATGCCAACAAATTCAACAATCTAGAAGAAATCTAGAACTGTCAGGAACTAGATGTAAACAAATTCAATGAAGTTTCGGAATACAAAATTAATACACAAATATCAGTCTGTTTCTATACACTAACAACTAGAAGAAAGAAATACTAAAAAAAAAATCCTATTTACAATTGCATCAAAAGAAGAAAACAACTAGAAATAAATTTAACTAAGGTGGTGAAAGATCTGTACACCAAAAACTGAGACATTGATGAAAAATTTGAAGATGACAACAATAAATGTAAAAATATTCCATCCTCATGGACTGGAGGAATTGACATGGTTAAAATGTCCATACTACCAAAAGCAATCTATAGATTCAATGTAGTCCCTATCAAAATTCCAATGGCATTTTTCTCAAAAAAGAAAAAAACAAAACAAAGCACTAAAATTTGTATGGAACCACAAAAGACCATGAATAGCTAAGGCAGTTTTGAAAAAGAGGAACAAAGCTGGAGACATCACAGTTCTTTGTAACTATATTACAAAGCTATAGTGATCAAACAGTATGATATTGGCATAAAACCCACACATAGACCAAAGGACAGAGTAGAGAACCCAGAAATAAGCCCACCCACATGTGGTCAATTAATTTACCACAAAAGAGCCAAGAATATACAATAGGGAAAGGACATTCAATAAATGGTTTTGGGAGAACTGGACAGTCACATGCAAAATTGTCCTAGGTATGAGAGTCAGGCTGGAGCGAGCCAAGAATGAGAGGCTGTGTCTAGTCTTCTCAGGCTTCAACTCTCCTCTGAGGTCCCTGGCTTTCTCAACAGCCATCAGACAGGCAGGAAGGCATGTCCCGTCCCTCCCTTTGGCTGGCAGTAAGGCCCCAGTGGTCCCCCAGTCTAGCAGCTCCTCACCACACCACCTGCACCCAGCCCAGGCCAAGCAGCCTTGTTCTCACCTAACCCAAAGCCACCACCGCTACCAGGGCCTTTGGCCTCCAACCCTGCCTCAACAGTGGCAAGTGACTTTAAACTATAACCATGCTTCAGACTCTCCAGTGATTCCCATTCGTCAGGATAAAAGGCCCAGCCCCTCTCTGCCTCTCTGCCACACACTTGTTTGCTGCTCTATGAGGACCGGTTCTGTGCTGGTGCAGCTGCAACTTGGCATCTTTTTGCCCCCGCCACTCTGCTTCGTTTCCTCACAGCCCAGATCGCAGTAGCCCTTGTCCCCCAAAACCTGAATGCAGAAGTCCTGGGCCTGCACCCAACTCTACACTGCCCCCTAGTCCCAACCTCGGCCTACCTCTGGGCGCTCCTGATAATCTGGGCACAGAGCTAATAACCAGTGCCTCTGACTCTGGGGCTCCTTGGGGACATGAATCCTGGATTCTTCTTTCTCTTTTCAAAGGTGGTTTCAGCTGGGAGGAATAAGCCTGGCTTGGGTGAAGGTAACTAGGGTGGGAAAGTGTGGCACATGTGGATAAGAACTTGACAAAGGAATGCGAAAGCAGAAAACCTTCTGCTCCTCTCTGGCCCAAGCAGCCAGGCCCCCAGCTACCCCTGGCTATCCTGGAAACCCAGCTCTGTCCAGCTCAGCCCTTGCTCTACACTGCTACCACCTCCCACAAGGCCAGACCTCTCCCCAGGGCTACGGTCCTCACCAGCTCCCCCGCTCTGCCCACAGCAACCTTTCCTCCTCCCCTGTGTGGAGATGATGACACAGCCCCTCCCAGCCTGGCTGTCAGCCAGAGGCTTCCACAGGGCTCATCCTGCGGGCAAGGCTGCGGCACAGAGCCTGCCAGGGCAGAGGAACCTGAGAAGGGGGGTCAGGATTCCCGGGAAAGGTCCCCTGCCAATATACAGACCCCACGCACGGGGGAGCAGAACAGCGCCCCAGGGGGAACCTCCTGGCAGCTCACACGTATGCACCCAAGTGTGCGCACGTGCAACACAGACACGAGCGCAAAGCACACGGACGTGTACATGCAGTAGGACGTGCGCAGCACGTGCACGCGCACCTAGGCACGCACGTGTGGGTGGGCGGACACACGTGCGTACTCACAACACTTGGCTACCTGCGACACCAGGCTAGTACTTCCCGAGATGCAGGCTTGTCCCTGTTTGCACTGAGTGACTCGGAGAAAGCAGTCAGGATTTTCCCGTGCCCCTGCTTGACAGCGGCAGCCCCCGAGAGCAGGCAGCAGACTGACAGGGCTCGGGGCCCCAACCTCAGGGGAAGTCTTTCCCCAGCCGGTCCTTCGGTCCCTGCTAGCCCCCTCCTCAGGCTTGCTGGAAGCCCGGACTTCTCCTTTTCATGCCCAGCCCTGCTCGGCAGCCCCGCCCAGCCTGGGCTCTGGGCATGTGGGTACTGGGGGCTGATGAGGCCATTCTTCCAGTCCGGCTCTCGGCCTGCCTTCCACCCAGCTCTGCTGCCGGCCACCTGCTGCCGCCCATCAGGCCTGGAATGCTGACTGGCAGTTGGCTGGGGCGGGGGCTGGGGACCGTTTATAAAGCTGGGGGCGCCTGGGGATCACCTGTCCCTGTCTGGAGCCCGCGAGTGCCCTCCGCCGCCACCATGCCCAGCCACCGCCTCGTGATGGTTCGTCACGGTGAGAGCACCTGGAACCAGGAGAACCGCTTCTGTGGCTGGTTCGACGCGGAGCTGAGCGAGAAGGGGGCTGAGGAGGCCAAGAGGGGGGCCCAGGCCATCAAGGATGTGAAGATGGAATTTGACATCTGCTACACGTCGGTGCTGAAGAGAGCCATACACACCCTCTGGACCATCCTGGACACAACGGACCAGATGTGGCTGCCTGTGGTGCGCACCTGGCGCCTCAACGAGCGGCACTACGGGGGTCTCACTGGCCTCAACAAGGCGGAGACGGCTGCCAAGCATGGGGAGGAGCAGGTGAAGATCTGGAGGCGCTCCTTTGACATCCCTCCACCCCCCATGGATGAGAAGCACCCCTACTACAACTCCATCAGCAAGGTGAGCGGCTGGGGTGCGGGGCTGGTGGGGAGGTCTGGGGACGGGGGCCCAGGCTGGG
>RJWK010043765.1:0-18511 GCA_004363435.1 Platanista minor
TCACAATTTGTATGGAAACACGAAAGACCACGAATAGCCAAAGCAATCTTGAGAAAGACAACTGGAGTTGGAGGAAGCATGCTCCCCGACTTCAGACTACACCACAAAGCTACAGTAATCAAGATAGTATGGTACTGGCGTAAAAACAGAAATATAGATCAATGGTACAGGATAGAATGCCCAAAGATAAACCCACACACATATGGTCACCTAATTAACGACAAGGGAGGCAAGAACATACAATGGAGAAAGGACAGCCTCTTCAACAAGTGGTGCTGGGAAAACTGGACAGCTGCATGTAAAACAATGAAATTAGAACACTCCCTAACACCATACACAAAAATAAACTCAAAATGTATTAAAGACCTAAATGTAAGGCCAGACACTATAAAACTCTTAGAGGAAAACATACATAGGCAGAACACTCTATGACATAAATCACAGCAAGATCCTTTTTGACCCACCTCCTAGAGAAATGGAAATAAAAACAAAAATAAACAAATGGGACCTAATGAAACTTAAAACCTTTTGAACAGCAATGTAAACCATAAAGAAGACCAAAAGACAACCCTCAGAATGGGAGAAAATATTTGCAAACGAAGCAACTGACAAAGGATTAATCTCCAAAATATGCAAGCAGCTCATGCAGCTCAATATCAAAAGAACAAACAACCCAATTAAAAAAATGGGTAGAAGACCTAAATAGACATTTCACTAAGGAGGACATACAGACAGCCAAGAGGCACATGAAAAGATGCTCAACATCACTTATCATTAGAGGAATGCAAATCAAAACCACAACGAGGTAACACCTCACACCAGTCAGAATGGCCATCATCAAAAAATCTACAAACAAATAAATGCTGGAAAGGGTGCTGGAAAAGGGAACCCCCTTGCACTGTTAGTGGAATGCAAATTGATACAACCACTATGGAAAACAGTATGGAGGTTCCTTAAAAAACTAAAAATAGAACTACCATATGACCCAGAAATCCCACTACTGGGCATATGCCCTGAGAAAACCATAATTCAAAAAGAGTCAGGTACCACAATGTTCACTAAAGCACTATTTACAATAGCCAGGACATGGAAGCAACGTAAGTGTCCATCGACAGATGAATGGATAAAGAAGATGTGGCACATATAAACAATGGAATATTACGCAGCCATAAAAAGAAATGAAATTGAGTTATTTGTAAGGTGGATGGACCTAGAGTCTGTCATACAGAGTGAAGTAAGTCAGAAAGAGAAAAACAAATACCATATTCTAAAGCATACATATGGAATCTAAAAGAAAAAAAAAAAAGTACTGATGAACCTAGCTGCAGGGCAGGAATAAAGATGTAGGCATAGAGAATGGACTTGAGGACATGGGGTGGGAGGGTGAAGCTGGGGTGAAGAGAGAGTAGCACTGACATATACGCACTACCAAATGTAAAATAGTTACCTAGTGGGAAGCAGCAGCACAGCACAGGGAGATTAGCTCGGTGCTTTGCGATGACCTAGAGGGGTGGGATACGGAGGATGGGAGGGAGGCTCAAGAAGGAAGGGATGTGGGGACATATGTATGCATACGGCTGATTCACTTTGGTGTACAACAGAAACTAACACAGTATTGTGAAGCAATTATACCCCCATAAAGATCTATTTTAAAAAATCATTGTTATGTATCTCTGATGATTTATACTAAGGCTATTCCATTTTGCATTCAAGACAGCAGAGTAAGTAAGGGAAACAAAATAGTCCATTTTAAACCTAAAACTTTATGGCTAAACCAGAAATAAAAGGTTAAGAATTTTGAAAAAAGTAAGAATTTATAAAATATGTTTCTTTTGTTCTTTATCATTTGAATTAAGCTTTACTTCCATAATTTAAATTCCCTTATATCACGATTTGTACAGCTCATCTGAATCCCCATGAAATCTAATCAATCGTGGGATTATGAATGAGAACATTTTATCAGTTTCTTTGCCTTCTATATACAGGCCACATAAACTGCCAGGATTTAGGATTTAGGATTGTAAACCTAAACAGCCTGCAGGATGTAAGCTGGTCATGGGGTTCTGGTCAATGGGGCTCACTCCACTTCTATTTAAGGCAGCCACCAGTCAGCTGTTCCTGTAGATATCATGCATGGCAGCAGGACTGGTACTGCCAAGCCTTCCTGCTTTTAAAAGAAACTAGAGGGCTTCCCTGGTGGCGCAGTGGTTGAGAGTCTGCCTGCCGATGCAGGGGACACGGGTTCGTGCCCTGGTCTGGGAAGATCCCACATGCCGCGGAGCGGCTAGGCCGTGAGCCATGGCCGCTGAGCCTGTGTCCGGAGCCTGTGCTCCGCAACGGGAGAGGCCGTGACAGTGAGAGGCCCGTGTAATGCAAAAAAAAAATGAAACTAGAATCTGTGTTCTCTACATGGAAGTCTATCAGCTAAAAAGGAGATTCGTTCTGCACAAGACCCTTTGAAGAGGATGAAAAGATAAGCTACAGACAGACAGAAAATATTTGCAAACCATATGTCCAACAAAAGATTAGTATCTAGACTATATAACAAATGATCAAAACTTGACAGGAAGAAAAAAATATATAGAAAATGGGCAAAATATGTAAACTAACAGTTCACTGGAGAAGATATACAAACAGCAAATGAGCACATAAAATGATGTTTAATATCATTAGCCATTAAGGAGATGCAACTTAAGACCATAATGAGATATCACCAGCTATTTATCAGAATGGCTCTTTTTTTTTTTTTTTTTAAAGTCTTAACACTAAATGCTGGAAAGGATGCTGAGAAATTGCATCACATCTATATTGTTTGTGGGAACACAAAGTGGTACAGCCACTCTGTAAATCTGTTTGGCAGTTTCTTATAAAACTAGACATGCAATTATCACATGATCCACCAGTTGCTCTCCCAGGCTTTTATCCAAGAGAAATGAAAACCCATGTTCATGGAAAACCGTTCACAGCACAAAGTTGATAGCAGTTTTGCTCTTAAGAGCCACAGACTGGAAACAAAACCAGTATCTTTCAACAGACCAATGGTTGAACAGTGATACATCCCTGCCTTGGAAAACTCCATGGCAATAAAAAGAAACCAACTCCTGATACACACAACCACCTGGATGGTTCACAAAGGAGTTGTGCTGAAGGAAAAAGCCAATCACCAAAGGTTACACAGTGTAAGATTCCATGTATATGATATTCTTGAACTAACGAGCTGACAGAGTGGAGAAGAGCTGAGTGCTTGCCCAGTGGAGGTGGTGCAACTACCAGGAGGGCAGCACAGGGAGACTTGTGGTGATGGGGCTGCTCTGTGTCTTGATTGTGGTGGTGGTTTTAAGAATCCACACAGGTGATACAATCGTGTAGAACTACACACATGCACACACACACACACACGAGAGCATGTAAAATTGGTGAAATACTAAAAAACTCTGTGGATTGTCCCCAAGTCACTTTTCCGGTTTTGAGATTATGCTATAGTTAGAGAAATCAGGTGAAGGTCCAAGACCTCCTTGTAGATTTTACAATTTCCTGAAAATCTATGATCATTTCAAAATAAAGGGGTATTTTTTGTTCTTGGTAAAAAGAGAAATTGCCAACTAAGTAAAAACCTTTGAAAGACAATGTAGAGGATACATGACAGGTGTGGCTGTCTTTAGAGGGTCACCTGTGATGCAGGTAGGTGTGAGTTCACCACCCTCTCACCTGAATCGTAATGCTTCAAACAGCATCTTGTCGATGAGACTTCCCTGTATAACTGGAGGAAGGTGGGCATTTCCCTCCTCCCTCAATCTAAACAGACAAGCAGCACCCATGCTTCTTACATTTTCCCTGTTACTGAACACACTAACTACTTCCCTTAAAATCAATATGAATTATCAGCATTATCACTATTTGATCAACATCAGTTCATTTATCTCTGAATTTCTCCTTCAGTGAGGCAGCTTTATCCATTTGGGCAAACTGATTTCTCCCTGAAAGCTGAAAGTCAAGTTCAATTTTACAATTCTGTGATTCTGTAAGCACTCCAATGAAAGGACTTAATCTGAAAATATTTTCAGTTTTCTCCTTACACCTTTAAAAATGTGTTTTAGGGCTTCCCTGGTGGTGCAGTAGTTGAGAGTCCACCAGCCGATGCAGGGGAACGGGTTCATGCCCCGTTCCAGGAAGATCCCACATGCCGCGGAGCGGCTGGGCCTGTGAGCCATGGCCGCTGAGCCTGCGCGTCCGGAGCCTGCGCTCCACAACGGGAGAGGCCACAGCAGTGAGAGGCCCGCGTACTGCAAAAAAAAAAAATTAAAAAATTAAAAAAAAAAAAAAAAACCCTGATGATGGGTGGCATTTCCAGCAATTTAGTAACAACCTTAGTGACTGTAACAATATTAATATGAAACAAAATGTGTGGTTTTTTTTTGTAACTGGGTAAAGCAAATCCTGTTAATTTTTGGAGATTATTCAAGTGGGGATTCATGAAACCACAATATATCCAGTTACCTGGGAAAGTATGGTGTGATGAAAATGCCAGCTGGAAATTATTTCTGGAATAAAATTTCAGAGGTGGAAACCACACAAAGCATCATCGATGGCTGATGAGATTAAGGGACATGGCATGACTTTTGTTCCCTGGATAGCCTGTCTTAGAAGCCTTATTAATGGAGTCACTCAAGTTTCTTAATAGCCTCCCTCCATTCTCCTTCCCTCATCCCATCTCCCTCACGTCCACAGCCCTCTTCAAGCACCAAATCTGGAGTAGCACTTGGAGAATTGCAGGGCTGGCTTTCACTGCAGTTCTTCAAATGCCCTTTCTAAAAGCCAGCATGCCCTAGTCATCAATTCAGTAACAAATGGACTCATCCAGCAGTGGCAGAGAGGAAAATTAGTGTATTGTAGAATATTTTCTGACCTACTAGAGCACAGAATCTAGATTGACAATGAGATTTTATTGCCAAATGCCATCACCTTGTGACAGAAATTTGAAAAAGATTAATTTCTCATGGTTTTAACGTTTCTTTCCATGCAGTAGGCATAATGATTCTAAGGCTGTAGTACTTTATTGTAGTAGACCAGTTATTTAATTATTTGTGCCTTGTTCATACACCACATATAATTTGGATAATAAGCATGATTTTCTCTTAACCACTGCCAAGCATATGTCTATAAATGAGAGGTTCAAGGAATTCAGTCGTTGACGAGGTGTAATATAGAAAGCACGGTGTTTTGGCTTGCAAAGGACCTAATTTAATGTTGCTTTACATCTTCCCTGTAGATTCTGACTTTTTATGGGTTGATCTACTAGTATTTTGAAAGCCAATAAATTTCTATTTTTACTCAATGCTCAATAAGGGTTGCTATCTTTATTGCAGCACTCATCTGATAAATATTTACATAACCTGAAATACCAGTAGACTGTAATTGCCTCTAGGGAAGGAACATATTTTGAACATCTCCATGACAGCTATTTGTCTTTCCTCAATGTGTGACTGGTGAATGCATGATTAAGATGTGAAATACAAAGACCTAACTGAAGAAAACTTCTTCAGGCCACCACATAACTAGGAAACTCAGCTGTTCAATGGATAAATGTTTACTGAGCAACTTCTGTGTGCCTGAGACTCTGCTGAGTCCTTGGTAGATATCACTGAAGAGGGCAGACAAAAATATCTACCTTCAAAGAGACTGTATTCTAGTGGGGGGAGTGGAAGAGACAGGAAGTAAATAAGAATATATATATATATATATATATATATATATATACATACACACACACACACTCAATATATTATTATTTATGCATTATATAATACATTATATGACACATAGTATGTATTATGTTATACAATATATTATATTGAATATATACATCATACATCACATAATAGTACAGAATGCACACCTTATGTACACTATATTACACATAATGTTCCCCATACACACCCCCACACATTCATATAAATGCACACACTAATATGCACACATACATACAAAAATAAGCATGATACATATGATACATTATGATAAGTGATACAGAGGAAAGCAAAACAGGTAACATGAGGGGGTAAAGTGATGTATGGGCAAGGCATGTGAAAGTTAGCTAGGATGACCAGTGAGAGCCTACGGAGAAGGTAATTTTTGAGAAATGATCTGAAGGGAGGGAGGGATGACTGGTGAGACCATTTCAGACAGGAAATAGAGGAGAAAAGACTGGGGTGGGAGTGTGTCTGAGATCCTTAAGAAATAGCCCCAAAGCTAGTGGACAAGGGCCAGAGGGAGAGGGGATGGGGTGGGGAGGTAAGGAGGTCCTGTAGGTCTCTGTAAGGAATGTGGGTTCATTTTGGCTGTGATGGGATGGCGCTGAAGTGTTTTGAGCGGAAGAATGATGTGATTCTACGGATATTCCCTCCTGATCCCTCTGGATAAGGTATGGAGATCTCGACTGCAGGGAAACAGTCAGAGACAGGGAGACGGGGTGAGGATGATGCAGTAATACACCTAAGGACATTGGTGGTTTGGAGGTAAAGAGAAGTGGTCGGCTTCTGACACATGCTGGGAGGCAGCAGGCTGGCTGGTGTCTGGGGGCAGGGGTGGCGCCAGGCTCTAGGTCCCTAACAGGAAAAGCAATGGCCTTTTTCTGAGACGGGAAAGAGATGTCTATCACACGTGGGCATGAAAATCTTGGGTGGGCAGGTGGATATAACAGTCTGGAAATCTAGAGAGAAGTCTGGGGTCATTAATCAGACATGTCTCTTTCTGCTCTGGGAGTGGATCACACTGAAACTACTTTCCAAATGATGAAAATTATTGGGATGGCTTGCCTTTTCTTTATCTCTCATTTTGCCCCTACTAATGAAGATTAATGGTTTCTTTTTTCCTTTTCCTTAACTTCCACTAATCCCTGTTTATGGAGAAAGGATTGAAAGGAGAGACTTTTCCTGGGCTAAGCCCACTTTTGGCTGACAGGAAGGGAAGAAATTATGCAAGACATAAGATTAATCTTTTTTTTTTCCCTCTTAGCACACTGGAATATAAGTAAAAAGAGAATATTACATACTAGTATATTCCATTTGCTCTTAAATTATCTCAAACATAAGAAAACAATGACTATGAAAGCAGCAATTTTAGTGACAAGTGGATAATACAGTATGACCCAGCACAGATGGGAAAGTCACTTATTATGGCATATTTTAGAAAGTGGATTAATGAGTCACACCATGTTAAAAAGATAAATCAAACATTATATCATTAGGATTGCATCTTTAACTCTTTAAAGTCGTTAAGGTATCATTTTGCACTGTTGTCCAAAAAGTGGAACTACAAAAGTTTTAAAATGTGCCCTTCCAAATAATTATGTCCAAGACAAAAGGAAAACCAGAGGAAAATGAAACTACTGTTATTATAAAAAAGACAATATTTGATCAATTGCTTTTCATTAACAGGGCTTCATGTGTTTTTTAAAGGTAGGAAAAAATTCACGTATTGGAAAAAAAGGCAATGAAAGAAATGGTTTACAGTCAAAAGTAGAAGAATCTTAGGGTCATTTATTTCATAATGGTCTGTTGTTTCTTCTCAAGGGTTTATAAGACAATGCATTATACTTTTCCATTTTTCCACAGTGTTTAACTTGGCTTTACATTAAATAATGACTCTGAACCCAATATCCTATCTTGCTTGGGTATAAACTATTGTAACTGCAAATGCTTAATACACCACTGTGCCATCAATTTATCTGAGTGAGTTACAACAAATCAATATTGAATTTGTAAAGCCATTGGTCTTTAATTTCACATGGGGAGAACAATCTCTAGCTGGAAAATAACCGCCAAGGTTTTTGCCTGCCCTTCTCCCTACACATTTTTATATTTTGGAGTTAGAAGGGCAGTAATGGATTACCTACCCTCCTGACTCTCACACTTAGGTTGCTAACATTGTATTCTGTGGAGGAGAATGTCAAGGAGAAGAGGAAGAAAGTCATCTACAGTTACCACCATTTAAAAAGGGTGGTAATTTAACCATGCTATGTTATCGAGAGGTTCCAATCCCAGAATAAAGAGAAGCCTTCCATCACTCAGTGGTGAAAGAAAGATTGGGGGGGTGTTGACTGAATTTATTCCAGGAGCCCTTCCTGCTGTATGTTGCCCAATTAAGCTTCAATCCTTTAAAGTTTTAAATAATGAGAAATTGAGAGCATTATGCAGAATTAATACCTTAGTTATCTTTGGGCTTTCCTGAAAACATCATTAATCAGTAATGAATGAGACTGATGAAAAAACCAAACTTGTAAGTCATTTCATTCTAAGAATTAACGTAGGAAATCACCCTCACTGTATATATGAGTCGAAATATCTCCACAGCCTCTCACATCACTCCACCCTATGCGGTTAAGTTGATGCATGTTAAGGACTAAAGTGAATTGCTAAGGGTTAACTGGTAACATGAAATCAGGGCAGGATGGAGGAACTGACTGACTTAGTGATTCCAGGGCCACAAAGGATTCATCAGATTCCACTGAGAGGAGTAAAAGAGAAAATCTGTAGGTCTTTTGCTCCACAATAATGGATATTTTCCCTTCCTTCATTTATTTAATCAGTAAATACTTGCTAAGTGCTGGCTAGCCTGGGCTATCAGAGGATGAGGAAGTGTGTAATTCAGTGTGGGTGTCAGACAAGAAGCACTTCCCAGAGGAGAACTCAGCTCTCAAGTGGCTCATTGTGGACCAAACGTATAAAATCAAAGCAGATCTAGGGAGAAAATGGGGAGACATGCTGAGAATAGGCTGGAATCTGGGACTGTGGGATACAGGCACCACCTATCCTTCAAATAGAACAATGAAGAGCTTGTTTTTAATCTATGTACCAGCTACTGTATATTGGCATAAACTTTTTTAATGTACTAGTCACAGAATCCTTTCTTTCCCCGGTTATAACACACAATACATGTTCCCTCAATTCAGCACTGGAATGGCCTAACTGCTGTGATCCTAGCAGTCTTCCATCACTAAACTACAAGCTCCTTCTGGTGGTCTGTGAAACCCTTCCCTCCCCCTGTCCAGGGCCTCTAGTCCTTTCCCAGCACTTCTAGATTCCCTCCGGATGCTCAGGGGACTGTCAGGAGGAGTTAACCAGGCTTGTGCTTGAAACTGCAGGAAGGCATGGCTCCTTGCCTGGTCTAGTGCTTTCTTTTTAACCATCTGGATCTTTGGGTAGAGTTTGCCCTCAGTGGTTCACCAAAATCTTGACCGTTTTCCATCATCTTAAACAGGGTCCAAACAGGAAATAAGTGTCACCCTCGAGGAGAGTAATGTATACCAGTATTCCTTACAAAGGGGCTGCTTGTATCCGAGTACACCTAGAGATGCCACCAAGGGTAGTGTAGACACTTGGAACAAGGTAACAGTCAAGCTCTTATCACCTCCTGGGCTGGAAGCAACAGGGGAGAAAATGAGCCCTGAAAGCCAGAGGGAAAGACCATTGTAGGGTCAACCCCTTTGAGAGGAGCTGTGACCTTTGGCCTCTGCACCTTCAAGCACAGCCAGCTTGAGGGGATTTTGCAAGAGTGATAAATACCTGACCTCACAATCATGCTTCCCTCCAATCGTCTGCTGGGGCTTCTTACTGGCAGAACACAACCCACAACCACAAGAGGACAGTTGTTTATTTTTTGGTTTCCACATATAAGTGATATCATATGATATTTGTCTTTCTCTGTCTGGCTTACTTCACGGATTATGATAACCTCCAGGTCCATCCATGCTGCTGCAAATGACATTATTTCATTCTTTTTAACAGCCCAGTAATATTCCATTGTATATATATGTACCACATCTTCTTTATCCATTCACCTGCCAACAGACATTTAGGTTGCCTCCATGTCCTGGCTATTGTAAACAGCGATGGGGAGGGATAGATGGAGAGTTTGGGATTGACACATACACACTACTATATTTAAAATAGATAAACAACCAGGACCTACTGTATATCACAGGGAACTCTGCT
Organism: Platanista minor; assembly: GCA_004363435.1. Lineage (NCBI taxonomy): Eukaryota > Metazoa > Chordata > Mammalia > Artiodactyla > Platanistidae > Platanista > Platanista minor. The sequence continues at coordinate 9,993 of RJWK010043765.1, forward strand.
CAATACTCTATAATAACCTAAATGGGAAAAGAATTTGAAAAAGAATGGATACATGTATACATATAACTTAATCACTTTGTTGCACACCCGAAACTAACACAACATTGCTAATCAACTATACACCAATATAAAATAAAAATTTTTTTAAAAAGGGGGACAGTTGCTACCGTCATCCATTCCTGTCAGGTTGTAATTAAATAAGCTCCGCACTGGCTTGGTAGCAGACACAGTCTTAGATTAGGGGGTAAAGGGATAATTACACAGCCTTTGCTGTCACATTTCTTACTCTGTGAGGCATCTCAGGAAGAAGACTCATAAATAAAAGATGTCTACAGACAATGAAAACTACCAAAATAGAGATCCACACAAGTGAGGTGGGACGATAGCTAACAGTGGCTGTCAGACCCTACACTAAGCATTTTTTGAGTATTTTGTTATATCCTTTTCCTAACCCTCAGGTGGAGGAACTGAGGTTCAGGGCAGTTACGTACTCTGTGTCAGAGAGGTCTGTATGCTTGAATTTAACTTCGAGAACAGCAGAGGCTGTGATCTCCAAGAGAAACCCAGCTCTCAGGGTAAACCAGAAATACAGAGATTACAGTTTACTGAATGGTGTGAAAAATAACGAGGCCAATACCAAAGGCACCATATTTAATATAAATACTGAATGTAAATAAATTAGCTAATCTGTGTATAAATGATTTAATAATAGTGTCAGTAACTGACACATCTGCAGCAAGTGTCACCACATGTATAAAATATATGCATCACCTTCATGTTCCCTCTCACACCCCATCAAAATGGTAAGAGGTTCATCAGTTCCTAGGTGAAGGCTGTGTCCTGGGTGAGGCTTCAGGGGCCTGTGTTCTGGGCTCACCTCCTATGAGGAACCAAACTATTTCCTAAGATCTTAGAAAACAAGTTCAATGCTCTGGATCTTACCTCCTCCTCGGGCAAGTAAGATCCCAGCCATTTAGATCCTTGGTTGACCTACTATGAATACAGTCTTTATGTCTCCTGTTTGTGTATGGAAATTTCCTAACGGGTATGGCTGGCGGAATGCCCACTCTATGCTGTATACTGGAAAAAGCAGTTTACAAATACCTTGCTTCATCTACTCAAAAAGAATCATTACCATTTTACTTTTAAAAATGATAAAACTTGGACTTGAATACGATAAATACTTTTACAACTATTGAATCCTTGTCTCTCTAGCTTCAAAGCCTATGTCCTTTTCTCTATGAAGCACTTAATTTAGTTTCCTCAGCCACATCTTCTGCATAAATAACATTTTACTATTTATTACACTGCTGATCTTAGAAGGCATTCCTCATTTCCTCTAATGATTAATTTTCAAGTCTAACAAAAAAATAGTTTAATACTGTTGGGAGAAAGGACAGAACACTTTCTAACACCAATGAGTTATGACTCATTTGTCAATTTGTGTTCAGATAAGGACCCAGACATATTCTTTTCATAAAAAAACCTTCTGCCTGAATGTTCCACTAGCAGATAAATTTGATGTCTACTTGACTGCTATCAGACCTTCTATTGATTTGATGTAAGGCTTCACCTGATATGTAGTTCTATGTTACTGTGGATCATTTCATAAGGTTTTTAATCCATAAAATATAAATTTCAAAGTAACTATATATACCACATCCCCCATTCTATTGAACATTCCGAACCAATGAGAACAAAATATTAAAACTGTATTTTAAAACAACGATCTCCTTTCTTCCTGTCCTCCAGTAGTTTTGTCCTTCATTATTTGTAAGTCCAATTTAATTTGAACAATACTGCCCATGATTATCCAAAAAGAGGTACAATGAAAACAGGAAGCGCATTTACAGGTTGATTTGTGTGTATGTGTGAGACCTAAGGGCCTGAACTGCAGTCAGAGACTGAAGGAGCCCCCTTGAACAGACTGTGTGTGTCCCCAAAATTCGTATCTTGAAGCCCGGACCTCCAAGGTGATGGTAAGTGGAGGTGGGCCCTTTGGGAGGTCAGGGGTCATGAAGTTAGAGCCCTCCTGAGTGGGATAAGTGCCCTCATAAGGTGCCGGAAAGGTGCTCTCTCCCTCTCTCCACCTTATGAAGATACAGTGAGAAGACAGACTGCTGTCCGTGTTAGCAAGTGAGTCCTCATCAGACAGTGAATCGACCAGCACCTTGATCTTGGACTTCCCAGCCTCCTGAACTATGAGAAATAAATTTAAATCATCCAGTCTATATTATCTCAAAATGTCTAAGACACACCTGTGTCTGAAGCCTACATCCTAGGGGTCTGGGTTTACCTCTCTGTCCTCCCCAAGTGCCAGAGGATAGGGACATTATACCGAGTCGATGGACTATCGTTACACAGGCAATCACTAGGAAGCCCTAAAATAGGGATATTAAGAAAGCAGAGGTAGGTCAATCTACAATGTGATTTTTAAATGATTCTTATTATTGTTTGTATTTGCTTTTTAGTTTTAACGTGATATATGTCATGGATAAAACCTCACACATAAGCCCAATATATCATGCAGATAAAAGTAGAGTTGGTTGAACTGAGGGTGCGCCAAATGACATCAAGTGTCCCACCTGTACCAACGGCTAGTAGCGGCAAACCAAATAAAATACATAGATCCCAACCACTGGGATTCTTCACCAAGAGAGCAGGTCAGTGGGAACACCACAAGAAGAGGTCACCAGGAATGAATAGCAAAGGTACCCCAAGAGGCTGAAAATTTTAAAAAGAACATGATGCAGGGGAAAGAACCACCCTGGAAATAAACCCACTTGAGAATCTCAATGGAGCCTTCTAATGTGCAGTGAGCAGGACAGGCAAACCCATAGTGAAACTGTGACAAAATGCAGAGGTTAAGAACACAGCACTGGGGGAACAATAGGAGGCAACAGCTAACCGTGCCTGGAGAAGTCAGGAAAAGGTTCCAATGGTGAGGCTCTAAGACCACCTGGGCTTCTGCATGCAAGGAAGGTGGTGAGGATACTTCTAGCAAAAGCACACATGACATAGTCTACTGGTCCTTTTGGCTAAATTATGGTGAAGCGTGTTAAGGAAGAGATACCAGAAAAGTAGGTGTCAGGGGACACTTTCATTCATCCAACAGCTATTGGCCGAGTGCCTACTATGTGCTGGGCACATCCAGATAGAACCCTATACATGTGGTCTTCATAGTCTGGCTTTCTTTGAAGGGATATAGATGTTTCCTGGAACTATTTTATTCTTTAGTCCACGGATGATCAAGAACACTTTAATAGGAGAATGACAAGACAAGATTCCTGTGCCCCGAAGATCGATCTGGTATGTGTGGTATATACTAGAATGGAAAGAGAACCATTTTGGGATCAAAACACCTGAGAGTGGAACAGCTGTTTAACAGAGAAATCTGGAAGGTCCAGTCTCAGTGACTGATGAGGGTAGCGAGCAAAGACGGGTTTGAGATGCATTTAGGAGATAAGATGAATACACAGTGTAGATTCTCTCTCCCGGCAAATACTTTGAAGGGAGGAAAGCAGAACGAGATGAAGTGGGAAAGGCAGTTTATAGAATTACCTCTCCGAAACCGCTCCCTCTAATGGACATATCAATCCTCATACAGAAAGAAAGAGGACTTACAGACGGAGTTTTTATGGCTACTGTCCTTGCTGGGAAGCATCTTGACTCCTCTTGACTTCAATTCAATCGCCTTTTTCACTGGAAGAAACAAAATAAAACCATTATTAGGTACGACTCAGAGAGATATCATAAAATTGAGTTTTATCTTCACAGCATTTCCAGTCATAACTGCTTTCTTACCAAACCCTGGAATGTGGGACGCATTCTAAGGGGTGAATGATGCAAAGCAAATGAAGTATAAGCGCCTGTGAATAATTAATGCAAGTCTATCAACCAGCAAAATCATCTTATGACAGCAGTGTCAGAAGCTAAAAATAGTATGTGGTAGGATTACCATCTACACCCAAAGCTGCTTACCACCAGTGATGGCAAATTCTACAAATCATTATCATTTCGCCAAATGACCCAGCAGACTGCTCTCTCAACTTACGTGCAGTGACTAAAGTTTTCTAAATTTGCTGCATACATGAAAAATTTTGAAGAAAAATGAAATTTATTCATTCATCTACTCATCTAGTCATTTAATCACTCAAAGTTTAACAAATATCCATTGATGGGAAGCCAGTAGGAGGAAATGTTCTAAATGTGGATGATTAAATGCGAAGAACACAAGTACTTACAGACCTCGTAACCTACAGGCAATATAAAAAATGTATGACATTGGTTTCTAAAGTCACAGTTCTCAGGCTTTAAGTTTCTTGACTTTACTAGGTTCTGCATTAAATGTTTTAAGAAGTTCCACTTTTGTGGTCATTTCTGGGGAAAAAAAGTGGGAAGTCATTTGTGGGAAGAAAATAAATAATAATAGTTTAATTTAAAATTTTGTATTGAATATTAAAATTATCATATCTTTATTAAAATTAAAATATTTTAATTTAAAGATTTCTGATTTACATATTTACATAGATTTACATATATGGACCTAGAGTAGCATGAAGACCTGGGCTCAAATCTTTGCTCACAACTTGGTAGCTATATGGCCTATGTAAGTTACTTAACTCAGAGCCTGTTAACTTATCTGCAAAAGGAGTGTGATGGTTACTTTTTATGTCTACTTGACTGGGGTCCAAAGTGCCTAGATATCTTGTCAAATGTTTTCCTGGGTGCTTCTGTGAAGGTGGTTTTTGGATGAGATTAAGTTTAAATCCACAGACTGAGTAGAGCAGATTGCCCCCCCCTCCATGTGGGTGGGCCTTATCTAAGCAGCTGAAGACCAGACTAGAACACAAAGCTGACACTTTCCTGAGTAGAAGAGAATTCTTCTGGCCTGACTGCCTTCATACTGGGTTATAATTTTTTTTCAATTTTATTGCTTTTTTTCCTTCCAATTTTATTGAGATATAATGCACATACAGCACTGCATAAGTTCAAGGTGTATGGCACAGTGATTTGACTTACATATATAATCAAGTAATTACCACAATATGTTTAGTAAACATCCATCATCTCATATTGATACAAAATAAAAGAACAAATTCTTTCTTGTGATGAGAACTCTTAGGATTTATTTTCTTAACTTTCATATATAACATAGAGCAGTGTTAACTATATTTACCAAGTTATACATTACATCCCTAGCACTTACTTATTTTATAACTGTAAACTTGTACCTTCTGACTGCCTTCAACTAATTCCCTCCCTCCACCCCTCACCTCTGATAACTGCAAATCTCATCTCTTTTCCTTTAAGTTTATTTGTTTTTCTTTGCTTGTTTTTTGAAGTACACCTGACCTTAAACACTATGTCAGTTCCTGGTGTACTACACAGTGATTTGATATTTCTGTACATTTCAAAATGGTCAGCACCATTTAGTTACCATCTGTCACCAAACAAAGATGCTACATAATTACTGACTACATTCTCCACACTGTACATTTCATCCCTGTGACTCACTTATTTTGTAACTGGAAGTTTGTGTCTCCTAATCTCCCTCACCTATTTCTCTCCCCCGACCCCTCTTTTTTGGCAACCACCAGTTTGTTCTCTGTGCCTTTGACAATGTTTGTTTCATTACATTTGTTCGTTTGTTTTCTTTTTTAGATTCACATAAAAGTAAAATCATCCAGTATTTATCTTTGTCTGATTACCTTCATAGTGGGATATCAATTTTTTTTTTCCTGCCTTCAGATTCAAACTGAAACATTGGCTTTTCCCGGGTCTTGGTCCTGCCAGCCTTTGAACTAGAACCACACCATTAGCTCTCTGGGTCTCCAGCTTACTGACTCACCCTGAAATCTTGGGACTTCTCAGCCTCCATAATTGTGAGAGACAACTTCTTATATTTCTTATATAGGATGGTATGATATATATCATCCTATTGGTTCTGGTTCTCAAAACAGCCCTAATACAATGGGCATGCTGATATCAAATGCAGGGGAACAGATATGTGTTCCCTGCACTATAATGAATGCACCATATTTAGGAGCAGACCCTGGATATCGTGGGCTCCATACAACACAGTGTTTGTTGCTATTTTTGGTTCACTTGCATTCACATGGCTTCCCCAGAGGAGGGATTGTCCTTCCATTGCTGATGTTACTGGACATTTGTTCCCTCTCCCCATCCCTTCCCCTGGTCACTGAATTTTCTGACCCTCTGGGTACCATATGTCTGTGGCTCCACCTCTCAAGGCCCTCATCCCACTTCCCATTTGGCCTCTTCATGGTGACATTTGTACACTACCTTATATTTAAGGAAGCATCTTCAAACACACCATGGTATTTAACTCTTTCCACAAGCCTCTGAAGTAGGTATTATGAAGATCCTTACTCACACTAGGAAATCAAGGTTCACAGATTTGTTGAGAGGACACAGGGAGTAAGATGTGGGATTTGGATTCAAATCTTCCCTCTCAGAACCCAACACCCTTCACTGTATTCTGCCCACTTGACAATGGAAGGCATGGAGGTAGAGACTGTAGGATCCCGACACCTGGAAAGAAGCTGAAAACGCCGAAGAGCTCTGTGCCTGGAATTCAAATCATCGCAGTGATACCAGGGTTAAACTGCCAGGATAGTCTACTGACTCTGTTACTTCTTTTCTCTCTGCACTAACAAAATAAAAGCTGATTCTCTCCCATTTCCCACCTTCCTCCCCAAAACCAAGCTTTTGAATTCAAGGAAAGAAGCAATTTCCTCACGTTGGTATTGACAATTCCTTTCCTTGTCAAAGGAGGCATTGAAGAAAACCTCCCCAAAGGAGGGAACTATAGGAAGTTGCTTCAGAAGTAAGGGGAGTGGCTGGCATTTGAGCAGGTTCAGGACCAGGTGGGGAGATGGCGGCTTTCACCAGTGCTGAGATGCATGACAACTACGGATAAGCCATGGATGCAGGGCATCTGATGTTTGGAAACTGGTCACAGACATTGAGGGTGAGGCAGGGGCCATCTCTGATGGGGCCTGTGGTCAAGCTGAGGGATGGCCTCTCGATGGATATCCAGGAGAAGAGGACCAAGGAGCACTCCTGTGATGGGGAGCATCATACCGGAGAGGACATCTTGGGATACTATGGAATGAGGTATGTGTGTGGTGGGATGCTGCAGCATGGTGTAGAAAATGGGAGGACCCAGACAGTGACAGATGCCGGATGTTCACCAGTGGACTGAGAAGACGACTCAGGGTCAGATATGATTAGACAGAGGTATTGATCTTTGCTACGGAGCCATTTCATAACCACTGCACCAACAAAATGGCAAGCTGGTACTATTTCCACCCCCCACCCCCCACCCATCCCTCATCTGCCGCGTCTTTCCTTGAACATGGAAATCTCTCTGCGCAGCCCTGAGGGGAGGGAAGGAGGACGACTCTGGATGGAGGACAGGAGGGGCTTCAGGGAGGTGATGAGGGGAAAGACCCTTTGAGGAGGGTCCCTTCCTTTTCTTCACAACATTGCCAAGAACCAGGGCTGTCCAGAAAGAGGATGTGTTAACTTGAAACAAGTTAGAACTCAGAGGAGGGGAGAATCTACAGCAGTACAGCACCATCGTACTGAGAAAAAAAAAAAAAAAGTTCCCTGGTGGATGTTAGCTTCACTCAGCTACATACAGCTACTTTCTGTCCTTTCCAGGGAGAATGTCCACGACTGACCCCTAATTAAGCTCAGCCTGCTCCTTGGACCCTCCCAGCTCCCTCCCCCAGCCCCAGCAGCAAGAAGTCAGAGTCCACTGTGATCCTCCACACACATCCGACTTCTCTCAGGAAACCCAATCCTACCATCTGCCTCTGGTGCCCTTGGAAATTCCTGTACCAGATGATAGGATTCAATGTCTAACACCATAGTTTACCCATAATGGGGAGCTCAGAAAATTCCAAATAAACAAATAAAATACAAAATTGTTCCAAACAAACTTAATTTACTAAATACAGGGATGGAAGCCACTGAGAAACCTCACAGACCACAGAGGAAATTGTTTCACATATATACACCAACTACTGACAAATTGAAGAAATCAGGGTTTGGAACTTAAAATGTAAGCTCTTTTTTTGGACTTATTATTAACTCAGAGGATTATCGTGATTTTATTAATACTTCTCCAGGCTAAAAAATTCCCTCTAAGTGGCACGTGAAAAGAATATTCACAGTCATTGATAGCAACAATAGTGAAATCCTTGGAAATCCTTTGAGTTGCGAGAGCTTACTATACAGGTGCATGAACACACACACACATATGTACACTTTCACATTTATTTTATATTTTATTTATATGTTATGTATTTTTAAATATTATACACTATATATGATATATGTTATGTATTTTTAAATATTATACACTATATATGATATATGTTATATATTAAATATTTTACACATCATATATATATTATTGTTGTATACTTAAATATTTTACATTTATTATATCTAAAACAATATGTAAAATATTTATGTATATAACATAC
>RJWK010043766.1:0-18625 GCA_004363435.1 Platanista minor
TGAAGAGTTTAAATAAGACAATGCATGCCAAGTGTTTCAAATAATTTCCTGACACATAGCAAATACAATATTCACAAAATATTAAGGTATCATCTCGCAATTGTTTATTATTGTAATTTTCTTCATTTTTAAATTTTTACTCTGAGGCTAAAGAGCTAGTATTATGAAAGTCTGTATATGCACGGACTTGCTTTACAGAGAATGACCAGAATCATACTTTTCTTTGCTCAAGCTTCGTCTGGATAATATCTTATACGCGACTAACGCTATACAGTCTATAAATCCCCTTTTACATCCATTATCCCATTTTGCTCCATTATTCCCTTAGTAGGGTGGGATGAATTGAATCCATTCTGCTGTTGAAGCAAACAGATTTAGAGAGACCAACTGTCCAGCCCTGTTAATAAATGATAGAGCAGGCCTTCCTCCTGTCTTTTAAGTCTCAGTCCAGTGACCTTTGCAATACGGCAGCCCAGTTAATTCATAGATAAGCGACCTTACTGAGTTCCTCCTGGGAGCTACGGCTAGGGGCTGGGGATACCCTGCCACTCAGGATGCAGTCTGCACCGTTGAGGAGCTTACTGCGTCATAGGAGGGTCATACAAGAAACAGGCAGTGGGACAAAATGCTAGGGTTAAGGAAGAGGCCCTTTGGGGGTGTGTAGGAGGGTACACCTAACCCAGAACTGGGAGCACCAGAATAGTCTTCCCAAGGCCCAGGGCCCTCATGCTGACCCCTGCCAAACTTCAGCCACAGCCCCTCCTCCATCTCTCTCTCCCAAAACACCACAGCCCCAAACTGACCTCTTCATTCGCCCAACACCATCCCACCCCAACTGATTTTAATCAGGCAGAGGAATTCATTGTTCTGATTTCAGCAAATCACAAAGGCCAGTGAGTCTCCTGGAGGGTGCTGGCCTGAGCGGGGATGAGTTGCTGTCCGGCTCTCTAAAAGTTGAAATGAGGGGTGGACTGGAGTTGGGGGGAGGAGAGAATTTTGAGGGTCAGGATTGAGTGGGGGTAGGGGAGCAGAACTATGCCCACCCTCCCTTCCTTATTCTCACACCAGACTCTCCAGGCAGCATAAGGAGCTGTGGGGTCAGCTTGGGATCTGCTCCCCTATGGAAAAAGAGGATGCTGAAAAACTTTCAAAATAAATGGGATTCGTGTTGAACGCCTTCTTTCTTCCCTCTCTGAATCCTGTCCTGTCTCCCAACACCCCATCCCACCCACCACTCATAAGTGGAGATTATCTTGCGGGCAGACAGAGGTCATCTAGGGCCTCCTAGGGAACTAGAGAGGCTGAGAGGGTGGGGGATGGGAGAGGTGAAGAGAGGGGAATGGGGGGCCCCTTCCTGTCCCCACCCAGCCCAGCTGCCTCCAGCAAACCCCAGGACCACTCTCCATTCCAGCTTCCGCCAACTTCCAGTTCCTCCCAGAGCTTACCTCCAGGAGAACTAGGTAAGTATCCACACATTTTAGCCATTTGCTTTGCAATTTGGAGCTGTAAAATGATATATACTGCAGTTTCATTAAGGTGTAATTTTTGAGTAAATATTTTTAATAAAACCCTTTAAATCTATTTCAGTGTTTGGATTTAAATCATCTCTTAAAACCAAACATACATGATAAATTACAGTCACAAGTCCCTCAATTTTCCATAAGCCTAGTGCCTCTAGTTACAGGGTTTTAAGTTACAGAACATTTTTAGTACAGCTTGGAGCTGGAACGCAATTTCATTTTATAACTTGAGAAACCCTTCATAGAGTAATTACTCTTCAACTAAATCTATGGAATAAATGAACGTTAGAAAAGCAGGGAGAGTTTTGTAAAGCAGGTGTGGTGAGGCAGGGGAAGAGGGAGGTTCAGTCTAAATAAGATGCAGACATTTCTGGGGATATCTGATAAACAAACAGTCAAACTGCTGGGACAGACAGTCTTAGCCAGCTCTGGCTGCTATAACAGAACACCATAGATGGGGAGGGTTAAAAAACTGACATTGATTTCTCACAGTTTTGGAGGATGGGAAGTCCAAGATCAAGGTGCGGCAGATCCAGTGCCTGGTGGGGACCCTGTTCCTGGTTTGCATATGGCCCGTTTTCTCCTGGTATCCTTACTTGGTGAGGAGCAGAGGGAATGATCAAGCTCTGGAGTCTCTTTTTCTAAGGGCACTAATCCCATTCACAGGGGCTTCACCCTCCTGACCGAAGCACCTCCTATAGGCCCCACCCCCTAACACCATCACATTGGGGAGTAGCATTTCAACACAGGAATTCATGGGGGACACAAACATTCAGTCCACAGCACAGACCACGGGAGACCAAGTCTCCTGAGAGAGAGATGTCTTGAGGAAAGAGCAGGGTCCAGCCAGTGAGCCCTAAAGCCTAGCCTCAGCCATGGGGAGGGAAGAGTGATTTTGTGCACAGGGAGCCCATCATCTAGTTTTGCTCCTGGGGCAGCACCATTGGACTCAATGTGGGGCTCAGTGGAGAGCAGCATGGGCAGCAAATAAGAATGAAGTCTCTGGAAAGTGGAGAGGCTCAGGCAGTCCTGCTGTGATAATGCTGAACTGAGTGTGATTCAGAGTGGAAAGTAAGAGGAAACGTGGTGTGCCACGGGGCCGTGCATGTGGTGCCCAGAGTGTGACCTGGCAGAGGGACAAGGTGGTGTCCAGTGGGAGATGAAGCTTAGGAACAATACCCATTGACAGACCAAAATACTGGAGGGGCATTTAACAGGGCCTGGGCCCTTCGTGGACAAGAGGGATCAAGATGGGGTGGGCTTGGGGTAGGTTTGTTCATGTATCCTCAGGCTTGGGAGACTTGAGTTACACAGGTTATTGCTACTCTGAACTCCAAGCTCCCATGTCTAGTGCCCTCTCCCCGTGTCTTCTCTCTCTGTGTCCAAGGGCTGTCTCTCAAGCCAACTTTATTTCTCAGAATCGCACACACAGGCAAAGCCTGTGTACAGATCATAAACTTATTCAAACTGAGAGCTCTTTGAGGTTAAGGATCGTGAATTAACAATGCCCTGAAGAAGGGGGACAGATCACACTTGCACAGGGCCTGGCGGTGGTTTTCAACCCCCTGTTATACATGTCTCATTTGGTCCACATAACAGGCAGGTGACGCAAGCACTGAGTTAGAGAGCTTGACGGGAAACCAAACACAAGTACAGCCACACATTGAAAATCTCTTTGTTCAGGGGGCTCAGGCCCTCACTAACAACTACCATCTTCTTAGCAAAGCAAGGTCTAGCTCCTCTTGTGAGCCAGGCCCATGTGGTTATTTGAGATCTTATCAGTTCTGGAAGGGAAAGAAGTGAAATTCACGTGGCCTTATGGAAAGGATCAAGTATTTGGTGTTCTACCTGGAGATTCGATTTTCCTTCACCAGGGGATGGACTTAATGAGCTCATGTAAGGAACCAGTTCCTACTGACTCGGTTTGTTTTGAATTGTGTTTGTGAGGTTTGTTTTAAGATGTGTCTACCTGTCACAGTGACATGTACCAGGGCGTATGCGCTGAAGCAGCCCTTTTAAGAACTCCCCTCCCCCCTAAAAACAAGGGCCTGGAAACTTTGTAGTTAACCTCTGACCGTACAGATGAAGGCACTCGTCACTGTGTGCCTCTAGCCCCGCCACCAACCAGAGGAGCCCTGACTTTAATAGGGATGGCAGAAAACCCGGAAGAATATTATTGTTTAGCCCTCAGAAGCCTCAGGAGTCCTCTGGGTCTAAACCTCCTACTTCTGAATTAAATGGGGGTGGATTTCATGTTTTCTAATGTCTCTTCCTCACATATTAATTCTGTCATCCAACGGGTATGGGTCTTTACCAGGGGATTTCTGAGGAAAAGTCCCTTTGGGCAAAGAAGGAGATGCTGAAAATTTCAGGAAGCCAGAGTTTCATCCACCCAACTGTGGCAGTCACAGAATTCCTCCTTCTGTTGCAGTCACATTCAGTAAATGTCTTTGTATGTCATGGGGACCCATTTTGTGGTTTTGGAGCTCTGTTTGTGACTTCAGTTCACAGACTTGGTTGCATTCATTCATTCACTCAGTACACATTTCTTTGAGTGACTCTGTTCAGGCACACCATCTACTACTAACTAGATACTAATATTTAGTGGGTATTGTTAAGTGGCAGCTACTATGTTAAACATTTTACCCATGTCCTCCCATAGTCCTCCCAACAGCCTAGGAGGCAGTTACTATTAATATCCTTTTTTTATAGGCGAGAAGATGGAGGCTGAGGGAAGTTAGGATAAGCAGATATCCCACATTAGACAATCTGACTCCAGAGACCAAGATTTTGACCTTGACACTACATTGCCTCTGGGAAATTCAGAGGCGAGTCAAGCATGGTTTGTGCCCTCATGAGCTCATAGTTTGGAAGAGGAAGCAGAACTGTAAAATAAGCACAATGAAAAAGAAATGTTATCCTAAAGGAATGTGCTCTGAAAATAGCATGAGAAGATGGAGCATCTCAGGCTGCCTGGTCTAGAGGATGGGCATCAGAGAGATCACTGGTAAGTCGAAGGAAAAGAGCATCCAAGCTGAGATACAAACTTCAATTACCCTCAAGCTTTCTGAAACTGAAAAAAAATAAAGTAAAATAAAGCTGAAATCATTGTTAACCAGCTCATCTCTCTTGTGGAACAGGTCAGCCCCCGCTGGTCAGACAGACATAAGCCACGTCAAGGAACTTATAAATGAGAGAAACCTTGCCTGCAGAGAGTTAAAGTATCAGATGTAAGGAAATTTTTTTAAAACTTTTTATTTGATATTGGAGTATAGTTGATTAACAATGTTGTGTTAGTTTCAGGTGTACAGCAAAGTGATTCAGCTATACATGTACATGTATCTATTCTTTTTCAAATTCTTTTCCCATTTAGGTTGTTACATAATATTCTATTGAGCAGAGTTCCCTGTGCTATACAGTAGGTTCCTGCCGGCTATCCATTTCAAACATAGCAGTGTGTTCATGTCAATCCCAAACCCCCCAACCATCCCTCCCCCGTACCCTTTCCCTCGGGTAACCACAAGTTTGTGGTTAGAGTCTCAGTCTGTTTGGCCTGCTATAACAAAATGCCATAGATGGAATGGCTTATAAACAACAGAAATTTATTTCTCAGAGTTTTGGAGGCTGGGAAGTCAAGATCAAGGTGCTGACAGCTTGGGTGTCTGATGAAGGCCTACTTCCTGTTTCAGAGATGGCCATCTTTTTGCTATAATCTCATATGGCAGAAGGGGCAAAGGAGCTTTCTGGAGTCTCTTATATAAGGGCACTAATCCCTCTCAAGAGGGCCTCTGCCCTCATGACCTAATCTTTCACCAAAGGCCTCACCTCCTAATAGCAACACATGTGGCCTTTGGATTTCAACATATGAATCTCGGGGGACACAGTCAGTCTATAACAATAAAAATATGCAAGGTCCATGTGGCTCTAGCTCTCTTGCAGGGCAAAACTCTCTGAAATTATTAACATAGATAAATAAGGGACACTCTAACTAGGAAGACTGATCATCCGTGTTTGATGATTTTAGACAACGAGAGATTCAGAACTAAAGATTGCTACTGCCCTTCTTGGCACTGTTCAGGAAAGAGTATGCCCTTTTATACCAAAGCTTTTATACCAGTGTGTCTCCCAACATTTGGCTGTCAATTCCTGATGGCCACGTTCAACATTTCCATGGTAAAACAAACTCCCCTATTTCTGATTCCCATAACTTTGCTTCCCCACGATCTTGTCTGTAAGGAGAGTGCTTTCAATCATTTGATCCTTACCTTCAGAACAGGGCAGGACAATATCCCTGTACACATGGAGAGAAATTACTGCAGATAAAGGGAAAGGGTCAGGAAAGCAGGATTATGGTTATATTCTTTACTTTGGTTAAAAACAAAAAACTACAGGTTTTTTTTCTTCCAGTGGGGAGATTTTTTGTTTGTTTTATTAGTGCTGTTATTGAATAGTGCTGTTAAAGAAGTGAATTTCTCGAGAAAGATGCTGAGTTCATTTCAATAAATCTGTATTGAGCACTCAATGTACCAGGCACTGAATGAGGCCCTGGGGCTTCCCTGGTGCCCTGGAGGAACATGTAGTCCAGAGGGAAAAGAAACATGAAATAGATCATTTCAGAACAATAGGAGAGATTTAAAATATAGCAGGTAATTCTGATATCCACCCTGGGTAAAAAACCTCTCTAGGGCTTCCCTGGTGGCGCAGTGGTTGACGGTCCGCCTGCCGATGCAGGGGACATGGGTTCGTGCCCCGGTCCGGGAAGATCCCACATGCCACGGGGCGGCTGGGCCCTTGAGCCATGGCCGCTGAGCCTGAGCGTCCAGAGGCTGTGCTCTGCAGCGGGAGAGGCCGCAACAGTGAGAGGCCCGCGTACCGCAAAAAAAAACAAAAAACACACCTCTCTAGAAACAAAGTTACAGGGGAGGGATAGCACCCAGAGCAGTTTCCATGTTCTCCTTGTGTGCTGTGAAACAGGTGGCTTTGGAGCTAATGTCTGACCAAAAAAGGGTGAACTTTATGTTAATTCAGACTCAATAAGTCTGAATTAAACAAAAAGTTAATATATATATAAAAAAAAAGAGAGAGTGCTTTGGCCAGCCAATTTGTATACCTACTTGGACTTGACAATAATATTTCTCAGTGTAAAATAGTAATTTTCTAGCCTCAATGTAAAATAATAAATTAGCTTCCTACATCAGCTAGGTGAGAAAATTGAGGCTCAGAGAGGCACTACAAATTCTCAAGGACTCTCTTGGTAATCCTTCTTAAATTATCATCCTCAAAGTAAGCCATCACCACAGGCAGGGCACCCCCCAGATTGTATGGGCCCTTTATAAACAGTTTGATTAAAAAACATATTATAAAATATTATATTACAAAAAATTACAAAAATATATTCTGAAAAAGAATATATATACATATAACTGAATCACTTTTCTGTACACCTAAAACTAACACATTGTAGATCAACTATACTTCAATAAATATATACGTATACATATATAATGTATATGTATATGTATATTACAAGATTCATGGGCTCACGTGAGGTACACTGATTTATCAATGGAGATTTGGAACAACAGAAAACAGTCCTTATGCATTTGCTGATTGTTTAATATGCACACATGAAGATTCTCCATAGTGTCCAAGCACCAGCTCTTCCTGTTCAAGGCCAGGAACTAAACTATCTCTTTGTGTTCTTTACTCTCAAATGCACTATTTCTGGCTAATTTCATATCTGTCACCACAAGAAAACTGTAACAATGCTGTCATAGCTCTTCGGAAACTGTTTGTACTGAAACAACTTAGTTCTGCCTGCCTCTGCCATCCCCAGTACTGCTGATTTAAGGCCCGTGTCATCTTCATTCATGACACTGCCTCTCTCGTTCTGCTGTTTGTGAATATTGGCTTCCAGTGACACTCTCAAATTGGTTACTGGGCTTCATTGATGATGACCACAAATGCAAGTTGTGCCCAGAGTAGGTAGGAATGCATGAGCAATAATTTATTTTCTGGTCATGCTAAATTTACCATTTAGAATTTTATAGCAACAACAGAGAACAGCACATATTCCAAGCATACCTTCTCCTGAACGTTTTAGGCCATGAACAATGCCTTTATGGATTGTGGTCTCTTTCAATGCTGACTGCACTCCTGACTTCCACACATTTCCATCAGTAGAGACGATGGACAGGTGGCCTGGGCAGCTAGAAGAATGGTCCCATTCACACAAAGAATATCCACCATTTATCTGGCAGGGATTAAGACCCACCTGGGAGAACATGAGGTCATTCACTGGAAAGGTATGTTGACATCATGGAGCAAAGGCCTTGAAAGCCCTTATGGACACAGGTGTGAGCATCCTGGGGAACCCCGTAATATGTGGCGCAGAGGGTGAGGTGACTGCCCTGTGTGGTAGTCGGGAGGTTGCTGCCACCCCTGCACCTTCGGGTGCTACAGCCCAGAGGCAGCACCATGGTTAGAACTCAGATGAGTGAGAGCAGAAGCATGAGCCCAATACGCAGCTACAGGAGAGGATTGATGATGGACCTTCGGTTGCCCAGAGCCCTGAATTCAACCTCTGCCAGACATGAATTAGAGCCCAAAGTCAGTATGTCAGGACTGTCCCAGAGGCCTGATCCCATGAAAGGAATAACAGGCTGACCAGAGGGAGAAATCTGCTCAACAGGCCACCCTGGTAAGGGTTAGTGTTATGAACTACATATGAATTTGTGTCTTCAAACTCATATGCTGACATTCTAACCACCCCCCCCACTGCCCACCCTTTGATGATATGGGGAGGTGGGCCTTTGGCAGGTGATTAGGTCATGAGGGTGGAGCCTCGTGAATGGGATTAGTGCCTTTATAAGAAGAGACACAAGAGCTTGCTCTCACACTGTCCTCTCCACCATGTGAGGATACAAGACGGCCATCTGCAAACCAGGAAGAGTGCTCTCACCAGACACTATGTCAGCTGCTGCCTTGATCTTGGGACTTCTTACCTTCCATAACTGTGAGAAATAAGTTTCTGTTGTTTAAGCTACACCATCTATGGTAGTTTTTTGTTTTGTTTTGTTTTTGGTTTTTTTGCCGTACGCAGGCCTCTCGCTGTTGTGGCCTCTCCCGTTGCGGAGCACAGGCTCCGGACGCGCAGGCTCAGCGGCCACGGCTCACGGGCCCAGCCGCCCCGCGGCATGTGGGATCTTCCCAGACTGGGGCACGAACCTGCGTCCCCTGCATCGGCAGGTGGACTCTCAACCACTGTGCCACCAGGGAAGCCCCTATGGTAGTTTTTTACTGCAGCCTGACTGACTGAGGTAGTTATGTCACATAACTGCAAACCTTGAGAATCTTAAAAGGTCTTGGTTCTCAAATGTATTGAAGTAGCCTCTGTCTCGGAGTCAAGAGCCCTGATTTTTTTTATGTTCCTCTTTATTTTGATATCATTTTAAATTTACAGAAAAGTTACAAAAATAGTACATAGAATTCTATACGCCCTTTATACAGATTCACCGATTTGCATTTTGCCTCATTTGTTTTATCATTCTAACACCTATCTGTGTATAATATATATTATATAATATATACATACATGCACTTTTAATATCTGTACATACATGCATTTTTCCCCTAAACTATTTGAAAGTAAATGGAGACATTATGCCCCTAAAGACTTTAGTGTATATTCCTAAGAAGAAAGACATTCTCTTACACACTGTGCAATTACCAAAGTCTTTAAAAAAAATTGATGTTAATAGAACACAACTACCTAAAAGCCATAAAGTTTTGTCAATTCCCTCAACACGGTCCTTCTTCACCTTGATATTTGCAAGAGTTCAGGTTGGTTAACTTCCAGCGAGTCCCTCACTTTGGATTTGTCTGACCTTTCCTTGTGATTAGATTCTGGCGATGCAGCCTTGACAGGAGTTCCACAGAAGTGATGTTGTGTTCTTCTCAGTGCATCAAATCAGAAGAGACATGTCAGTTTATCCCAGTATTGGTGATGTTGATTTTTGTCACTTGGTTATTGGTACTCCCTAGGTTTCTCCATGATAAAGTTCATTTTTCCCCTTTGTAATTAAGATGGAATTTATGGTGAAATCCTTTTAGACTATGTAGATGACTTGTTTCTCATCGAGACTTTCACCCTCTCATTTTAGCATCCATTGATAACTTTATAAATCAATCATTGCTTCTGGATTGACAAGTTGTCATTCTAGTTAAAGAGCACTTTTCAAGGCAGAATCGAGATTTTCATTTTATTCAGTGGGTTATAATGTACTGTGATCCCTCATTTTGGTGTTCAAATTGTCCCAGATTTAGGACACATGAATTTTAATAACATTTTTGACTCTAAGAAGCTATGTGAACTGGGGCAAGTCACGGTGCTTTCTGAGTCCAATTTCCCATTTTGAATCCCATTTTGAATTACAGGGGCGCTACACTAGAAAACCTTTCATTTCTGTCTCTTTGTGCAGGTCTAAAGAACTAAGATATATAATTGTCCTCCTCTTCCTTTTCTATAGGCCTTTTTTTCAGGGTTGTTGCTGTTTTGAGAATTTTTTTACTCAACTTACACTTAAAAATCATTCAAATAGCCGTAACAGTGGTCAACGAGTCAAAAGAAACACAGTAATAGTTAGTTCATTTATTTCTTAGCATGGGGAGAAGAAAGAGTGGAGTGTGGCCTTTTGTATCAAAAAAGATGGAATAAATTGAAGACCTGTGACCCTCAGCAGGATATCTTTGCTGCTTCCTCTACCACTGGCAGCTCTTCTCAGACGGGGCATTGTTCTTGGAACTAATGGCCGGAGAAGAAATGATTCTCATCTACCTCTTTATCTTCCCTCACTTCCCCCATCATCTCCCCACCCACTGAGATGCCTAACACCTAAAGCCCTAGCTGCTCTTTTTCCCTTTCAGCATTTTATGACCTGGGTAGATTTGGTTTTATTAACGAGAATTGGCAGGGTGATTTGGAGATGAAGAATTGCACATGAGGTCCATTTTGTCTTCTCCAGTGATTCAATTACAGGCAAGCTGGCCTAAGGTTTCTGTTCACAAGCACAGGCACTACTGTGTGGTTAGAGTGTCATGTTTTGTGTGTGTGTGTGTGTGTGTGTGTGTGCGCGCGCGCACGCGTGCGTGCAAGCATGCCCTTATACATACTCTGCAAGAAACACCAATTAATAATGTTAATTTTCATCTCTGCCTTAAAAAATTTAGATACTGTGGAATGCACATTGTTATTTAATTGAGTTATAATTTTATTCTTTCTTTGCCATGCTGAGGAAACCATTAGGAACTTTTTTGAATTAGAACTAAGGCCAACGGAACAAAAGTAACAAAAATGAAGAACTTTTATATGATCCTTTAAAAAAGCTTTCCTTTGGTCATTTATGATCAAGGATTTTTGGCAGTTTTGCATTCTCACTCTTCTAGCTTGCATCCAGATCCAGGTCAACAGTGGAACAGACTACATGAAAAGTGTTTGTTCTCTGTTTGTTTTAAATATTCCTATCAACTTCCTAGAATAATATTAATCTCATTATCAAAACAGCTCTTATCTCGTCTTTCCAAAGACTATGATTTGGGGAGGGGAAGAGGGAGAGATTATTTTTAGACCTTTACAATATTTCCAGCCCCAAATAAGCCCAGTACAAAATTCCCTTCAACCAGATTCCCCATTGTTTGAAAATTCAGATTTTTTCTGTTTGCTAACATCCCCAGACAGCCTCGTCTTTGAGGAATTCCACGGGGAAACCGATGTTCATCTAAATATCAGTCGTACACAGGAGTTTGGACTAACCCTACTATGAATCAGAAACCAAACGGTATCTTAAAAGGTTAAGAAAAGGGCAAACCCATAGCTTTTATTCTGTTCACTCAGCAGTCTGCAGAGGCCTTTCTGAAGACAGAAGCTTCTAGAGTCTAATGACTCTGAGGAAATGAGTTATTCTTGTTATCAATTGGGGACGGTTGCCATTCATGTTAGAGAAGAAAGCAGATCTGTTGCTGGGCATGAAATTAAATTTTCCAGGTAGCAGCAAGTAATTGACACTGTGGGGTGACCTCTGCCCTCGGCAGCCAACTTCAATCTGCAGGGACGGCAGTAGAGCCAGCTACCCTGTTTGACCCCCAAGAGCCGAGCTTGAAAAACAAGACGCCCAAGTAACTTCGATTTCTTCCTCATAAATGCTCCCCATGTTCGTTATCTTTGTTCTCAGCAGCCTTTGTTCTCCTTCACATTTCCCTGATGGTCTTATAGTTTTTTATGAAATTGTTAATTCACCCACCTGAGCCACTAAATGGGAGTCAGATTTATCAACTCACTCTGTGGTTCAGGTTTTTGGTGTTTTCTTTTTCTTGGTTTTGTTTTTTTTCTTTTGGACACATGAATTTCTCTGGGTTTTCAGATCCTACCTTTAAAAATGTATCATCAGAGAGATTTCTGAAGAAATAGAAAAAGTTAAGCCCGGATAATCCACATCATCATTTTTTTAAACTATTCATTTAGATATTCAAAGTTAGTTGGTTTCTTCTGGATTGTGGCAGAGCATCTATCACCAAGAATGAGTTTTAGGATGAGTATTGGATCTATTTAAGTAACAGGTTAGGGTAGGAAAGGCAACCAACAGGGAAGAAACTGGGTTGCCTATCTTTTGGAATTGCTCAAAAATTAAATCATTTTGGAAACTCACTCCATAACCTATTGCTAGTCTTGACATTTTTGACATTGGGTATGCAATAGCTCCCAAATTAGGATTATTTGGTTCAAAGCTCCAGGCCTTTTAAAACCCCTTAGGTAAGGAAAGTGGACCCAAAGTCCTAAATTAGCAATTTGGGGCATAAATTATGTAAGTGCAGAGAGCAGACCAGAAGATCACAACTCCTTGAGCTAATTTAGATTTTAATCAGACTTTTCATTCCAACTTTAATTAAAGGGCTTGACTTAGAAAAATGGCTATAAGAAAAACTGACTGCCAGGACAGCAAAAGAGAAAACTTAATTGGAAAAAAATGTACCCTGACTGCTATGAAGATTCATGGCATATGTTAGGAAAGGGAGCAGAAGAATGCTTTAATGAGCTATTATAACATATAGTAGTGGTTTTCTCTCTAGACATATAGAAAAATTGTGTGTTGTGTTTTTCTCCTTCTATGCTGACATAAGTAAAAATAACAGAAAATCCCCCCCAACTTTTTTTTAAAATTTAAAATCTAATGATACCCTCTAACTATCAGGTTGTAGCTTATCATTAACGTCTTCTGCCTGGCTTGGTCAGGTTCATTTCTACAGCAAAGAATCAATCAGCTAATATGTGTTGACTCTCTCCTGGGCCAGGAAGATTTCTGAAGAAATTCTGAACGTGGTTCCTGATCTTGGAAAGTTTCTAATCTTATTGAAGAAAGAGATGGGAAAAGCCTAAGATGATCAGGTCTCAAGCTTAGAAACTGGATGGCGCACCTCTGATGATTACAGAAGTTGAGATAAGGGGGGACCATTGTCTGGTTATAGCAAGTCCACTAGCATCTATGAAGGTGGGAGATTGAAAAACAGACAGGCTTTGGACAGAGACAGGGGTGTCCGGAGTTACTTCAATGCAGGGGGCCATTTAGCATGCTGAGGAACCAAACCTGAGCAAAGTGGAGAGTTTGTCTGGGGGGTTGTGGGTCCAGGAGTTAAGCTGACCCGGACCTTGAACACCAGACAAAAGCATTTACATCAGAGGTGATGTATCTAACATTTATTAAGGGCTATTACAGTCTCTCTGGGCTTTGTGCATTTATATTATTCCTGTGCTACACTATCTTTTTTTTCTATAGGCTCTGGAGATCTAGGGGTGAAGAGCAGCCTGGTGGTTTATGCAGATTCCATTGTCAGAGGAGACTGGCAGCGGGGAGACTAAGAGGCCACTGTCCCGTCCAGGGGTGAGGTGGGCCTATCTGGGCTGAGATGGATGCAGCAGTGATGGATGCAAAATGGAGAACTCGTACCACCTTCATTCAGCAAACGTTATTGAACACATTCTGTGGGCCAGTCCTTGAGATAAAGTCAGTAAGATTTAGTGGGGGGTGGAGGAAACTTATGGTTACATTGTATCCAGCAACCAAGAACACTGCCGTCAGTACTTTAGGAAGCAGGGGTGCAGGCTCTATTCCATCTGGCGTGCGACAGCACAGGTTGACATGGCAGGCTTGGGCACAAGTGGCAAGAAAGGTGTCACCCAGAAGATGGCATTTCGCTGGGCTTGGAAGGATAAGTCAAATTTTGCCAGGCAGAGAAAAAAGAAAACAAAAAAGCAGAGGATCAAAATTAATTGGAGGGCTTCCCTGGTGGCACAGTGGTTAAGAATCCACCTGCCAATGCAGGGGACACGGGTTCGAGCCCTGGTCCGGGAAGATCCCACATGCCGCGGGGCAACTAAGCCCGTGCGACACAACTACTGAGCCTGCGCTCTAGAGCCCATGAGCCACAACTACTGAGCCCATGCGCCTAGAGCCTGTGCTCCTCAGCAAGAGAAGCCACCACAGTGAGAAGCCCGCGCACCCCAATACTCGCTGCAACTAGAGAAAGCCTGCGCGCAGCAACGAAGACTCAATGCAGCCAAAAATAATAAATTAATTAAATAAATTAATTTTTAAAAATTAATGGGAAAGTTAGGCCAGCAAATTTAAAAATGACCTAAAGAGCTGCCACCATCTTCTTTAGTTTTATACATCGCATCTCTGGGGTTTTCTGAAGGGATTTGGCAAAACACCAAAACGTTTGAGATAAAGAGGCAGAATGCTTGCAGCTGTGGGAAAGGGTTTAAGTGCTCATGCTTTACTGGGAAGGACAGTCACAGGGAAGCAAGAGTGATGGAAAGGCAGGGAGGGAAGGCTGGGAGGCTGAGGCCAGGATGTGCATTCCTGCATCACAAGGAGCCAAGAAGAAACACAGCCAGTGGCCAGGCAGGTGCAGGATGTCTCCAGACAAGCTGTATGAAACTCAGAACAATGTCTTAGAGGGAGGAACAGAGAGAAGGTCCTGCCAATGACTCCTTTCCTCCTTCCCTTTCCCATTTATCAAAATGAAGGCCATGGGAGTTAACCGCCTATATTTCTGGCCTCTTCAGGCAGCAGACCTCTTTCGGGGAAGCAGACCCTCTAACTTATGGCGGTGGCATTCATGGAATCAAAAGAGGGGGAAGAGATGAAGACAACACAGGGCTCTGTGAGTCCTGCGTGGAGTCTTCCCCCCAGCTGCCAGTCCAGGAGCTGAGGGCCCAGGGGACAGGTAAGGCCAGGAGACTCTGATGAGACCCATACGATGTGTTCTATACTAGATGTATTATTACCACACAGATATATCATAATAATTGTGGTCAGTCCTTCCCTTATACCAAGAAATTTGCAGATCCATTTCTTCTCTGACTTCTCCATTCTGTATCCTTACTCTGCCCATTTATTTAGATCTCTACAAGGGCAACACAAGACAAGAGGAAATAAAACCCATGTCATTTAGTGCTGTCACTTAGAAGCTCACTGACAAAACTGCTTAAGCAAGATACAGATGCATGAGGAAAGATGGCATTAAGGTGAGGGATGGGGGAGAAGTAGTTTCCAGACCGTGTTTGCTTAAGCTTGGTTTTCAACACCACCTCTGCTTTCTTTTAAATGGGGGGCTTTGGGACCCGGTATGTCCCTTTGCTTGAAACTTGATCCTCTTCTCAGGGAAGGAGCAGGGAGAGGAGGTGACAATGGCCAGGCATGTAGGCACTGAGAGACACAAATGTTTCCAGTCTCTGTCACTGGGAAGCTGCGCAGAAGGCTGCCAGGAGCTGTGTAGAACTGGAATATTAACGAGCTCCCTCACAGCCTGTTCTGACATATTCATAAACTTGATGACGACTTTAGGACCAACATTTGACAACAAAAGAGATGACAACCAGAAAACAATGCTTTGAGTTCATACACATAAATGGTACAGGTGGCCACGCTCACAGGCCTTCTCTGGAAGGTGGCTCTTCAATTTGGAAATGATATTACCAGCAACTGACCAGAAGCTTCGAGTCCATCTGAACTGTGGTTCTGCCGGTCCACTCCTCATGCACCTGTGTCCTGCTGACCGTATCATTCACTGGAGGCCTACAGAGGCTCCACTTTTAAGGTAACTCAGGCTGTCGGCCCATTCAAGCTAATTCTCCTGATGCTTCACAAAGAATGAAAAGGAAACGATTAGCCATACCTGAAGCTACAGATGAGAAGCCTGAGTGGGTGGAAGGAGCCATTATCTTCCCCTTTTGTCTGTCTGAGGCCTCTGGTTTTCAAGCTGTCCAGGGTAACTAATTAGCAGAGAGAATTCTGAAGGTATCTTCTTGCCCTGCTCATAATGAAACAACCAATTTATTTTTGTGTGTAAACAGATTTGCTATCATGTAAAATTTTTACCTGATATTTACACTCTTTTTCCCCCCCACACTCAGTCATTTTCATACTACCTTTACAGTTTGGGCTATGTCCCTGGATTACTTTTTTTCCCCACCCCACCCCCCCCCGGGATCACTTTTAAATTGGCTTACTTCTTTTTTTTTTTTTTTTGCTGTACGCGGGCCTCTCACTGCTGTGGCCCCTCCCATTGCAGAGCACAGGCTCCAGACACGCAGGCCCAGCGGCCACGGCTCACGGGCCCAGCCGCTCCGCGGCATGCGGGATCTTCCCGGACCGGGGCACGAACCCGCGTCCCCCGCATCGGCAGGCGGACTCCCAACCGCTGCGCCACCAGGGAAAAATTGGCTTACTTTGATGAAAGTAAATAGCTATTTTAGACTTGTCTAAGAAACAGCATTGTGAAATGACAATTTTGATATGCTTTATGTGTGTGTGCATATATCATTTTTACAGTGTATAATCTCATACCATGCAAATTTTTTAGGGCCTTGGAGAATAATAAAATATGGATGTGGCACTCCTTAATTAGAGCACTGAAACAATAAAATGGAAAGAAAAACAGCATTGGAGACCTTTGACCTTCCTGGAAATGTGTGGAAGTCTAAACGGATTTGTTTATTTATTTTTGAAAGGGGAACACTGCGGTATTTACCACCTGCTTTGAATCTTTCGCCTATCTGTGCGCTCAGAAGCACTCTCCATAAATCAATATCCATATTCACATTTATTCATCTTTTTATCTGTATTTTTCCTAGTAAACCTATAAATAACCAACCAAAAAAATGTTACTCGTGTACTATATAAAATCATCCTATGTTCTACAGTTTGTAAAAAAAAAAAAAAATGGTTCATGAATTTAGTTGGTTAATTGGAAGAGCACAGGGGAAAGCATTTTGATGTGTGACTTCAAACAGGTTTTGCTATCACTGAATTCCCAACCTTACTGCTCCTCACGCCCTGGAGATCCAATCACTGAACCTGGTGCCCTGGGAACATTGTGCATATTCATCTGATTGATTTGGGTAGACATAGCAGGACCTGGTCTCAGACCTCCGTCCATTTTTCTTTGTAGGGAAGTTGGCCCCATTGGACTCCCTTGAGAAACTGTCATACAGAAAATCTGGATTCATGTCAGGTGGGGAGACAGTTCCTTAAACACCAGAGAGTTCATGGAAATACACTCGGCCCTCCATATCCATGGGTTCCACATTTGTGGATTCAACGAACCACGAATCAAAAATATTAAAAAACAATTCCAGAAAGTTCCCCAAAACAAAACTTTAATTGGTCATGAACTGATAACTATTTACATAGCATTTACATTGTATTAGGTATTATAAGTAATCTAGAGTTGGTTAAAGTATTTGGGAGGATGTGTGTAGGTTATATAGGTTATATGCAAGTACTACAGCTTGAGCATCCAGGGATTTGATATCCCAGCAGGTCCTGGAATTGATCCCCCATGAATACCAAGAAATGGTTTCCATTCAAGGCAAGAAAATAAAAGGAGTTCCACCTTCAAAATGGTGGTGTAAGGAGCTCCATAGAATCATTCCCCAGCAAAGCAACCATAACTAGTGAAAACTATTTTAAAAAGCAATCATATAAAGTCTCTGGAAATTGTCCTCAGGGCATACAGCAAACTAAGAAACATTTATTTGAGAAATTCTACAAAATCTTGGTAAGAACAGTAAGAATCTGTGGCACTTGAGCCACAAGTCGTCTCTCCCTCCTCCCACCTCCCCCATAGTCAGAGAGATGGAAACGCCACTCTGGGCAGGTGTGGCCAAGAAGGGAGACCCTCTCCCCTTACCTCCCAGTCAAGGCATAGAGTATCTCACTGAGAGGGAAAAGACACCAGCATTTCTCACTTCCTTTAGCTCTGATTTGCAGAGAATAAGTTTCTGTCAGTGCAGCCAAGAGGTTGCTCCCTTCCTTCCCTCAAGCCCCAACTCATAACGGAGAGGTCCTACCTCAAACATGGAAGGACCAGAATACTGGAGTTCCAATTGCCCTCACCTCAGCTTGTTCTATGGGTGGAGATCCCATGCTGGGAGAAACACACAGAGAAGACCAGAGGCCACTGCCCCTGCCCAGCACCCTGCTCATAAGGCAAGAATGTCACCCTCTTCCCAGCTCTGGAGCAGTGGCTCAGAGATTTTTGCAGGGAGTAAGGCAGACCACAAGAACAGAGAGTTCCGAACCTCTTCCTAAGGGAGCCAACTTTATTTGAAACAGACTGTGGGGAAGTCCAAGACTAAGGATGTTCTCAAAAACAACTGATATTTTGGTGGCAAGCCATTTAGAGGCAGCTGGTAGCTCTCTGAGAAAAACAAATTAAACTGTAAGCCAGCTGGTTCATCAGAGAGAGTAAGGGAAAGAGGTAGCTAAGAAAAGCCCTCCTGGGGTCAGAACAAACCTCAAAACCTGCCCCTGCAAAGGTGCTGGATTTAATTAATAGGATCAGACCAAGGAGCAATTCATGCCCTAGACATTGTCAAAAACACTAGTGCTAGGGCTTCCCTGGTGGCACAGTGGTTGAGAGTCCGCCTGCCGATGCAGGGGACACGGGTTCGTGCCCCGGTCCGGGAGGATCCCACATGCCGCGGAGAGGCTGGGCCCGTGAGCCATGGCCGCTGAGCCTGCGCGTCCGGAGCCTGTGCTCCGCAA
>RJWK010043767.1:0-18624 GCA_004363435.1 Platanista minor
CCCCCGCCAATTCACCAATTAAATCACAGAGAAAATGGGGAAAAGAGAATAAGCAGGTATCTCTGCAAAGGGAAGGGAGTCGTGAAATGGAAACCAGAGGTGCGATGGGATGGGGATGAACCACTTTCCTGCTTCACGTGCATGATGGGGGAGAGGTTTCCGAGCAACTCTGTAAGTTTCAGATCATTCATTTATCCATTCACTCGTTCTTTCTTCTTCCCCGCAAAGAAGGGGTTGGGATCAAGCATTAGAAAGCAACTACTATTTTAATGAGCACCTCATATAATCTTCACAATTGCCCTGTGAATTAGGTATTACTATCACCATTTTGTTGATGAGGAAGCAAAGGCTCTGAAAATTCATGACCAATGGTCATAAAACTTGTATGTGCCGGAGCGAAGAAGTATGGCCAGGGCTGCCTGATTCTAAGGTCCACACATTCCCTTCTGTGCCTGGGTTGGGGTGGGGGTTTGATGGGGTTGGAGGGGAGCCTGGCATCAGACTGATCATCTGAATTCACTGCACTCTACAGATGCATGTCACCACCTTGATCCTTGATCTTGGGCAGCCAGTGCTGAACCACCAGCAAGAAGGGAGCTGACAAAAAAACCAAACGTCTTTCATTTAATTCTTTATTTGAACACCAAATAGGTAGAGAAAATTGTTTAAGGTGCTTGAGCATCCCACTGGATTCTTTACTTTCTTTAAGGTGCAAAAGAGGTTTACAAGTGTGTTTCATTAAACAAAGCAAAGCTGCAACAAAACAGAATCACATCAATAATAGTATGCATCGGCAAAGGGCATATTAATCCATCAAACACAATTTGGCATTTGAGCTTTTCCCCATAAAGCAAAAGCTCTACACTGAAGAATTTGTAGTGCACAAAAAGCATTGTTTATAAGCTGTGAGAGAACATAAACTGGCATAATGTCACTTATTAATTCAAGTCTCTATGACCAATGACCTCTCTGTGAATGCAAAGGGGTCCGTGCCTCAGGCACCTGCTTATGGGGCTGTATGTGGTTTCCAGGGTACACAGCTCTGTAAAAACACACTGAAGATGGGTTTGAAACATGGCAGCATTTACATATTTTAAAAGTTCAGGCACATTTGGATGCAAAAAAAAAAAAAAAAAAAAAAGAATAGAAATTTTTCTTGAATCTCTGAAAGACAGTGCAAATTGAAGTGCCATAATAGAGGCAGCAGGTACTTAGAAAACAATTTTAAGTGACTTAGAAAGAGGCCACACTCACTTTAATCCAAATGGAAAGGAACTGCAGTTAGAAACAGAGATAACACTAATGAAAAGGTGGATATTTGGGACCACAGTTAAAGTCATTTGCTCCAGCTGAGAGTAAGTTTTCAAGGAGTTCATCCCAGAGGTGTGCAGTGTCATCTGAATCATCCTCCCAAGACTTGCACCAAAGAGAATCACGGTTGTCTCAGAAGCTATGTATGACTCTGTTTGTCTTTCCAATAACCAGCTTCCTGAAGCAAATTTGCCTGTGAATATCAGACATTACTATGGTCCTGGTGATCACTCCCAGTATCCACAGTCCAACTCAGAGTTGGGAAGTATGAATAGGAAGGGATTTGGAATTGGTTTCAAGAACAAGTGGCCTAAATCAAAGGCCCTTTCAGTGTATAAGATTTTAATGCAAGAACATCTTAATGGGATCAGAAGTAAATTATCAGTAAGCCCCTTATTTGTTCAGCCCCCAAAAGGCATAGGATACGGCATGGTTAAACATAGTTGTAAGGTTAACAGGGAAATCTAATCAACGACTACACTTCCTTAGGGGCTGGATTTTGCAACCTACGTAGGGTCTTCTCTTTGGATGAACTAGCCTCTCTGATTGTTGCATGACAGCATTGCAGAATCATTACCGCAAACCTGGAGCTAGGCAATGGCCAAAAGAAACACAGACCACTAGCTATTCCTTGGACTGTACTGCAAATGCCGCTAGTTCTTCCCTAGAACTCAAGCTGCCATTATATCTGAATGGCTGTCATATACAGCTACTTATTTGTGGTTAACAGGGCACAAGTGAAATACTGAACCCTGGTGCATACCCCAGGCGCCAGTATTGATCTGTTTCAAAATACTTTCAAGACCCTTATTACGATATTTCCCATTCTTCAAATTCCTAAACCCACTTCCCCACCCTACCCTCACCCACCCACCCCACCCCGATCCACCATGGCTTTCAAACTTTAAATTGTCTCAGAGTGGGGGGAAAAAAATACAGCATATTCCCTACACCCAAGAGTAATGTCAGTGGCAAAGTATCAGCTGTCCATTGGTGGCACTTCAAATAAGAAGAGATTTTTAAAATTACTTGAAACTCCCGGGCTAACATACCAACCACCTGGCGTTCTCTGCCCCATTTCAAATGTAGTAGTATCTTAACATGAATACAAACATCTCAGATGAATAATGTGAAACCCTCCACTGGATTATTGTTTGGATTTAGCTGGTATTACATCACCTATAGTCCTAGAATTTTTTTTGTTGTTTTTATTTTTTTTAAAAGAAAATCTAAGTATAAACATTAAAAAGAACCCACTGACCCATTCACTACTGTCCAAAAATATTACTACTTATATTTTGGTAAAGCAAAATTAGCTGCCCTGAATAATTTTCCTTTTCAGGCATAATCTCTGCTACATATGATTGTCTATCATTCAGTATCCAACAATAGGCATCTGGATTAGTGCTATTTTGTCTACTGTGGATATAAAAGTTGATATGAAATGTGATCTTCATTTAAATGAATAATCACCAGGCCTTAGGCATCAATGATTATGTCACAAGGTAGTAATACAAAAAAAGTAAACATTTTTCCTTGGTTTTGAATGTTAACCCAGTCAAATTAAATCCAGAACAAAATTACTACATTCAATTGTCTGACAAACAAGCATTGCAATTTCAAAAAAATATATATTATACTATATAAGGTGCTTCTTAAACAAAAACAACAGAAGAATTATGTTCTAAACATTCTTACTGCAGATATTGATACATAAAATTGCCCCCAATTTAGATGCACTTGTGAAAAAAACTTTTTTTTTTTTCCTTGGCCCTCCCAGGTTCCCAGTCCTTTGGTGATCACCGATTGGGTCATTGGAAATGGATGAAATCCACTTTTGAAACAGGCATCCCAAGAGAAGCCCTAGAAGCTTGGCTGGGTGGTTGGCTAACACACTGCCTGTCACTGGGGTTTGAGTTACAGACAATGCGGTCACCAGACGAAACCAAACTTTCTTTTTAGCTGAAAAGGGGAAATAATCCATAATTGCTTTAGATAAGCAAAGACCCAGGGAAATCTGCCCTGTGGTTGGAGTAGGCCTCTCTTGTTTAGCCTATAGGTTTAAGGATTCCTATGGCCCAATTCTAGTCTTGCTCTCTTGGCTTATGAAGGTTAATGAAATAGACTCTAGGGAAGTTTGTTTGTTTGTTTGTTTTTCCCTCAAGGCCAAACCCTGATTTTTGGATGAGCGCTAAGCAACCAAGGGCAGGTGTGGTCTGACCAGGCCCCAGGCAGCCTGAGTACGGAGCGCTCCAGTCCTGGCCCTCCTCCCCCGCCCAGAGTGTGCCTCCAACCTGGGCCACGCGGGGAAATGAGGAAGAGGAGGACTGCCCCATGGACCCCAGGGCAGCCCCGCAGTGCAGTATGGGGTCTGCCAGTAGCACTCCTAAGTGGCTGCAGCCTGTGGCAGGGCCACCCTGGGCCTCACAGTTTTATCCAGTTTCTGCCCTGCTTTCCTCTTTGGTCTCTAGTACCTACAAGAATCATGCACATTTACTATTAAGCCCAGTGCTCCAGGGCTAAAAGTGTCACCAGGGTGCCTGCTCATTTAAACTGCCCTTGGTCATAGCCTGGGCACTACACCTAGTTCACCTTGTAAATTACACACCGGGAAGAGCCAAGCAGAGCGCCCTCTGCTGATAAGAGTGAGATCACACCAGAACAGGTCCTGAAGCCCATTTACTTCAAGTCCTGTGGGGAGAGGGCTTTCTTTTATAAAATGAAAAAAAACAAAAACCAAGAATTTATCTCTCACAAAGAAACTGGTGTATGTGGAGGTGACTTAACTGGGATCAACTCGCTGTTTTCCATGGGTCCATGGGAAGCAAGAATTAATTGGAACCCATGACCTATACCTAGTGCTCTCAAAAGCTAATGGTAAAGCATTCAGCAAATCTGAAGGTGCAGTGTATTTAGTTGAAAGTCTTGACAATTAGGGCCTCTTCTTTCCCTGTGTGCATCTTGTATTCCTGTAGGGGAAGTGGGTGGACAATCACCAGATATTCTGCTACAGCCATGCAACAGAGCAGAAGCTTTAAGGTCTGACTTTAATAAAATGACATGTTACTATAGGAATACAAGAAGATGTTATAATGAACCCTGGACCTAGCTTTCTCCAAGTCAGCAATTAAAGGAGCCACTTTCAATTCTTTCCTGTGGCTTATGCTTAAACAAGATCCATTAAAAAGTGCTTCACATTCACGGAGGTGAAATGTCCACTCTCCAGGCCTTGGGTCACAAGTAGCTAAAGTGCACAGTCATCTGAGCCCAGCTCGTAGACGGAGCTCAGTCATGAAACGCTAAGGGAATCCTCATGCTGAGTAAGGTAGCAAAGGGAGAGAGAGAGAGAGCTGTTACAAAGAAAGTAGCCCTGGAATCCCTTTGGCTGTTCCCAAAAGAAGGCGTGCCACTTAGAACTGAGCAAGCAAATGAATGGCCACCCATATTAGAAAGCCAGCGCTGGGTGCATGCCAGAGTGTGTGCAGGGGCAGAAGTCGGCTAGAGTGATGCATGATGTGGATAAAGTGCGACAGGGATTCTCAGAACCCTGGGGGAGCCGCGGAGCTCTCAGACTGTGGTGGGGAAATTCTCTGCCTCCCCGGTGATGTAATACGTTTGCAAGGAATGTGATGAAGTTGAGCTGGCGGTGGCCAGCTGGCTCTGGTTCACGTCCTCCGTGGGTGTGCTCCCGAAATTGGCTGGGGCGTGCAGGCGGTGGGCATCCAGCATCTCCAGCAGCAGGTCATAGAGAGGCACCACATTCTTGCACTTCATGCTGTACAGATGCTCCATGCCTTTGTTACTGTGGGCGGGAAGACACAGACAGGACCACTTTAGACCGTCCCGAGATCCAGGACTGCTGAAGTGCCGAGGAAGGGCAAGTAAGAAAAACCCCAGCGACCCTGACATATGCCAACCTTTCTTCCTATTTAAAGAGCCAGTTTAGGATTTACTATGCAGGTGAATTTCTTTCCCTCTATCACAATCACGTCTGAAAAGAGAACAGATGAGATAGGCTACCACGTAGGAAAGAGTTTTTATTTTTTAATTTAATTAATTTACTTATTTTTAAATTGTTATTTTACTTTATTTTTTATTAATTTTTCTTGTAGTATAGTCGCTTTACAATGCTGTGTTAGTTTCTGCTGTACAGAAAAGTGAATCAGTTACGTATACATATATCCCCTCTTTTTTAGATTTCCAGGAAAGAGCTTTTCAAATGTGCAATAAACCGTTCAAGAAGTTCCCTTGCTTCAAACTGTTCACTTGCTTCCCATGTAACTCAGAATAAAATCTAAATTTCTGTCCGTGCTATGCAAGGTCCAACTGACATGGCTTGCCCTGCCTCTCTCCTTAACCACCTTAACCCTTTAACCACCCTAGTTCTCATGCTGGCCCTAAAGAAACAAAGCAAGACTTCCAGACTCAGGGTATCTGCACTTGCTGTCCCCCCACCTGGATGAACTTCCCCAGATCTTCAAATGCCACCTGCTCTGAAAGGCCTTCCATGACCCCAGTGGCATTCGGCTCAAGGCCCTGCAGGTTTAGCCTTTGGCTTTCATGTTACTGTTTTTCTCCCAGCACTATGACAACCTGAAATTCCCCTATGCATGTATGTCTTGTATATATATATATGTATGTTTATTCTTGCTCCATAAGCATGTGCACACACACACACTGCCAACGCACATCCCAACACACACTGTGCAAGTTCAATGTGGGGCTGCAATTTGTCCATCCTGTAGGTCTCCAACAGTGGCAAGAACATGGTAAATGCTCAGAAAATATGGGATAGATGGACCTAGGGAAATGCATGTAAGTGGCGCTTCTCCTTTTACCACTCTTTCCCCGACCCCCAGCCCCTTCCTCCACCAGCTACATCTCTGCTCTGTCCCCACAACACTACCACCAGGAAAACAACAACAACAACAACAACTATTCTCTAGCTTGACATTTCTTTAAAAAGAATCATGGATCATGAGTAGACAGACTAAGAACATCCTAAAAAAATATTTGCATTTTCAGTAGGGGAAAAGTCAGCCCTAGCTGGAGACACGCCATGAAAAACGCAGCATCGAAGTGCTTCGGGCCATATAACACAACCACCTAAATTACGTTTTTCAGTGGGATTTTGTTTTCTTGTTTCTGTTTTAATTTAAAATGCCGTTAAAGTTAAATGCCCCTGGATCTGACACCGCCTTCCTCTTGCAACCTAATGAATCACATTTACCATCAGATGAAATCTGGTGTTAAATGCTCTGAATAACAACATATGGCTGGGGCCAAGCTTAACACAACAGAGTTCCCTGATTTAGATTGGCTGTAATGAGGCACCATGATACTGTTGTTGGTATGTGGGGGTGTGTGTGTGTGTGAGAGTGAGAGAGAGAGAGCTCAAAGCTTGCAATAGAATAGCAACTTCTCTCCAGCTCGTCACACAATTCAAACAGGAAGTCTCGCTGCTGTTGCCCTTGGCCATGTGTTGCCAGTAAAACTAGCAAGGCCTGTATATGCAGTGCAAGTATACTTGGTATTAACTAATTAGGCTGGCTAATGCTGATAAGCAGTTAATGGATTTGAAAATTCAGCAATTCCTACCAACAAAAATAAAACCTTCATCTGTGACACAGGGATCCTTGGGGACTCCCTGAGAACAGAGACTGCAGTCACTTTCTCCCCAACTTTGGCAAGTGAAAGCCATCATTTGTGAATTTCAAATCCATAGGAAAAACCTCAAGTAATTTGTTCATTCATTCATTTATTCACTCATTCACTCAGTAATAATGTTGTGAACGTATACGACATGTAAGACTTCATATACGGCACTGTGGGACATACAAAGGAAGAAAGATACATTTATTTTCTCAAGAAGCTAACAGTTGGCAAAGTTATCTCCAGAAAAGGAGGCACCTGGGACTTCGATGGGATGAACTTCTTGCCATTTGACTCAGTCTCAAGGTCTGAAGACCCCTTAAAAATTAATCTCTTTCTAGACACCTTGGCCCTTCCCTCATAGCCACTAAGAAACAGAATCTCTTTTTCATTCCTGGGGTTCTGGTGTAAGCCCAAGATCATAGAGACTTCATCATGCAGGAGTGTCATCACTTCACCTCACTGTTGTGGCCTTTCTGGAGTAAAGAATCCGATACTTTCTTCCTCTCTTCCCTGCAGGCTGGGTTCTGTTCATGGGAATGGTACCCACTAAGCCTCTGGCCAGCCATTTAGAATGGAAACAAGGCCACTTTTACCTTCTGGCACAGAAAGGCTCTATTTCCTCTGCTATCGTCCTTCTATAGAAACTATTTATTGAGTAGTTACTACGTGCCAAGCCCTATGCTAGGTGGTCCCGGGTACACAGAGTAAGCAAAATGGGTTGTGACAACTGCCTCACAGAGTTTACAGTCTAATGGTGCTGAAAGATAAAAAAAAAATGAGCAGTAACCATCAGGAAGAACAGGGTATAAATCTCACCTAGGTGTTAAGGGTCAGGAGACGCTTCCTGCAAGGAGTCATATCTAAGCTATGATAGATTAGCTTACTGTTCAGAAAGATTCACTCTCTGTGCCATGTGTCCGTGATCCTTGACTTCGGGCTTTATCATGTGACTTGCTTGGCCAATGGAATGTTCATGGACATGACTTAACTAAAAGATTAAAATGTACTTCCTCAAACAGACTCACTTTCTTGTGCCTCTGCCGTCAATATGAGGAGAACATGTCCCAGCTCTCCTGTGGCTACAAGGAGGGCAAAAGGCACACGGGGTAGTCACCTGGCCAACCTCCAGGCCTGCAGCTAGATGCAGAGTCTCCCAGCTGTGCCCTGCTTCCATCAGCTGACCCGCAGATGTGTGCATGAGCCCACAGGAGGCAAACAGCTGCGCAGCCCATCTCCCTTTCTGGGCCAGCTGTAACATATTGTTGGGGGCTTGACTTCTTTACGTCTCTCCCATGGGAAACCCAAGGACGCCTCACCTCATGTGCCTGATGTGAGAGAGGATGAGGAGCAGCTGGGCCAGACGCCGGTGCTGTTGCTGCAGAGTCAGGCCCGCCTTGGCCATCAGATGGATCAAGGTGTCTGTGATCTTGTCCAGGACACGGTGGATATGGTCCTTCTCTTCCAGAGACTTCAGGGTGCTGGACAGAAATGTGTACACTCCTGAATGTGCAGAGAGAGAGTGAGAGAGAGAAACTCAAAGAGGATGAGGTCCAGGAAGCTGGGCATGTGAGTGGGACGTAAGACTGAGCCAGCGCTCCTCCCCCCACCCCGCCCCCGCCCGGCAACGGGGAAGTTCGGGATCTATTCGGTCCAGGCAACCATGCAAAATTCCTTAGTAATATACGTGTGTGAGAGCACACGTTTAGGAAACTCATGTGGAGTTCCCTGTGGGAGTCAGTTTCCAGGATTTGTCATCAAGATTCCCTGGAAAGGCACTGTTCGCCTTGGGGCCATGATGGTTAACACCAGCCACCTCTCCTCTGACACGCCTGTCACCAACGCTAACTATCCTGTTAACGCTGATGACA
Organism: Platanista minor; assembly: GCA_004363435.1. NCBI lineage: Eukaryota > Metazoa > Chordata > Mammalia > Artiodactyla > Platanistidae > Platanista > Platanista minor. The sequence continues at coordinate 8,835 of RJWK010043767.1, forward strand.
GCTCCACGAAGGAGGCATTATTGTTCCTTTTCACATGAAGAAGCCGAAGGGCAGAGAGCTGCATTAACCTGCTGAACAAATCGACAGGATGGAGCAGAGTTGAGAATGAGCCAGTGTGCTGACTCTACATCCGGTTTCATAACGGAGACTCTAAGTTAGAGACACGTGACCTCTCAGGTGAGGTGCACAGAGAGAGCAAAAGTGATTTGCTAAGTGACTGACGGGCAATTTTTCCACGTAGGATTTAATTTGCTGTTACAGTTCAGGTCAGCTTTGGGGCCTTCGTACTCTTCATCCTCAGCTGAAACGTTTATGATGGGAGGGTAGAAAGGACCCCGGAAACTTCTGTATTTCACAGCCAGGCGTGGTTGTTTTGGGTTTTTTTTTTTTTCCCCTCTTGCCTTTCTTCTGGTAATAAATCCTGCTCTGGGGGCCACAGGTAGACTCAAGGCTGAAATTAGACAATCAGGTCACTCTATCCTTTTGGCTAGTATTAGCCCCGAGACAGACAATCAGAGCCTTTTTCTGAGCTTGTATATGGAAGTTGTGGGCGGAAGTTCCTTCCTCTAGGGTGGAGGCACCGGGAGGATGAGAATGTGGGACTTGTAAGCGCCATCTTCCAGGTATGTGGAGCTCCCCCTGCAGAATGGAGCCCAGCAACGACCAGCAGAGGTGATAGTTACGCGGGGGAGGCAGGAGTGGGGAGGGGAGGGAAGGGAGAAATCCTGGTTCCTGTCATAAGGTCCTGGTTCTTACTTTTTTCATTTGACCTTAGAGCTTCCATAATGTCCTTTCTAACACATGAATCCATAAATCCCCTGTTTGCTTAAGATAGCGTTAGTTGGGTTTCTGTCACTTGCAACTGAAAGAATCCTGACTCTTTGACTTAAGTTGTGAGCTCAGCCCGAGGAGCAGAGGAAGGTGAGTGATAAAGAGGTGAGAAGTACTGAAAGCAAAAGGAGGGCAGGATGGAGTATTCTTGTCTTGGGACCACAATGATGGCTGATCTATCAAGTAAACACTGCAGAAATCAGCTCATCCTACCCAAACACATCATCTCGCAGGGAGCAAATGATGCCGTATTTTTCTCAAGATATACGTCTAGTTAGCAACATTTTTTTTGGTCTTACGAGACCACTGGCCCACCCATAAGTATATTTCTTCTCCTCCCCTCCCCCCATCCTCACTGGTATTTTCAAGTTAAAGGCCCCCAAGTTTATGAATCCCCGACTTTGTACTTGTAACGCAGTGACGAGTTACTGCTCACACAGCAGCCTGTAGGTTGGGAATGGGGAAAACACCCACACAGAGGAACTTACAGTAAATACAGTTGTAATTGCCTGGAATGGAAAAGGCTAATATTTAAAACAAATACAACAAAAGCAAAACCAGAATGGTCAGGCTCTTGGCTTACAGGCAGTAGAATAGAATAATGTAGTTTTGATACCCAGAGGCACTCTGATCCAAAGGAAATTGAGCACAGAATGAGTAAGCAGTGGACAGGCAGTGGGATAAGAAAGAAATTGCTGGATTACTTATGTTCCATGTGGGCTTCTGATAAAGACTGTGTCCACTAGAAAAATGGGCAAATGTCTAGTGGCCTTGGCGTTGGCCAGGAGGTAATGGATGGCAAGGGAGGTGTGTGCCAGTGGGCTGGGGGTTCAGGGGCAGCCTCTCCAGAGCCCCACGGACATGCCCCTCCCTGCCCTCATGTCGCCACACACATTCTAGCCTCACATCTCTCAGAGGCCCTGCGTCTGGCTGGATGTCCTGGGAACCTGCCCAGGCCACAGAGCTGAGTTAATCCAACTTGGATGATGTGTTTTCTATCAAATTCCTTTTTTGTTACCACCCAGGATGCTGGCCTTGTTCACCAATAATCCCATTCTTGTTCAAGGAAACCACAGAACCAAGGAGCTTCCATGTCCCCACGTGGGAAGGTGACACTCCGTGGCACCTGCTTGCGTGTACAGGGTGAAGGCACCCTGTGCAGAATCACAGGCGTCCTGAGGGCCTGCGTTGCACTCTGCCCTCTCCTGTGAAGGTAGGAGCCTTGGCACTCAGGCTCTGGGGAGTGTGGTTTTCCCTTGTGCTGCTGGTTCCCCATCCTCTCATGGGCTCCGCCCTCCCACATGCTCTCGTTGAGAACCTACTGTGTGCGGACAGTGTGTCATGAGATAGGTATTCCAAGCCTTATTTTCTTTTAAGCATCAATGTCTTAAGAGCAGCTATTGCCTGTGGAGGAAGGATTTTCTTAACACTGCCTCTCGGGATGCAGGCCATTCTCAGAACAAGCCTGTTTTTCTAGTCCTGTTTTGGCAACAACACAGCCTATCATCTCATCCTTGTGAGACGCTTCCTAGCCGTGCAAATATACTTCAAAGTAAATATACAGTCCTGTTGAAATGCCAATAATTGACAACTGCAGCCATCTTCCTTTTGGGCTTTTCTGGCAAAACACGTGGTTCGTGTTTGCTGCCTTTTGCCCCTAAGGGGCCGGTGGAGAGAAACAACAGAAATCCGAATTCCCAGAATGCTTCAGGTGCTCTGGCAAAAGCCGAACAGGGTTCCCGGTAATTTCCATATCCCAGGTGGTCCCTGCCACCCTGGACAGCTGCGCCAGTGTTCCCAGCAGCACGGAGCCAGCGATCAGACAGTGCGAGCCTTTAGAAAGAGTCTTACCACAAGGCAGGCTTTTGCAACTCCCCAGGCTGCTCCAAATCCCAAAGATGGAAAACAACAATCTGTGTGTCATTATCTAGTCTTGAAGTGCTGTCGGCAGATCTGAGCCTCTACATATTCTGAATCTTGCAGCCAACATTGGGAGCTTTTAGGAAGAGCCTGTGGAGAAAGTGGGTGGCAGAAAAGAATGGGGAGCGGGACAGCATGGGCACCCCATAGACGAGAAATGTCAGCCTTTCTCCCTCTCCGGCTCTCGGTGCCCCTCGCTCTGCTCTCTCCTTCCTTCTCTTTCTCTGCTTGGACACTCCCTTCCTTCCTTCCTTCCTCCTTTTTGCTCCATCCCACAGGAACACCCTTGCTCCCCCTCATCACTTTTCCAGATGACGGAGTCTTCTGGAGGCTGGAAGAATGCAGATATGGACACGGTAGCGCATGTGTGCATGTGACTGTGTCCAGAGGAAACACTAGCACAGCCCAAGGTCCTGCGTGCGCGGCCACTGACCTCCACTGCGGGGCACACCTGACTGTTCCCGGAGAAGTGAGGAAGGCTGAGGCTCAGCAGATGCTTGGGGACAAGGTCTTCAAGTAAAGGCCATTTTCTTCTTTGTCTTTTCCAGAAGGACGAATGTGACAACGGACCCTGGGACAGTCATTCCGTCTATAGCAGCTTGACCAGAAAAGCAAAGGGAATGACTCAAAGGAAAAAGAGAGTGAAGGAAACGCCTCAAACCCACAGCTGTAAGTGGTCTAGGCCAGAAAGCTGCCGCTCAGCTGGAATTAAAAAAGAGCTGCTGTGTGGATCTGGCTCACGGACGACCCAGGGATTCATCAGCAGGTCAGCCTTGAAGGTGGGCTGCTGGGAATGGCTTCCACAACCAAACGGTGCGTTTGCTCATAACTGCCTTCAAGGCTGACAGTTTCACGAGCACTGCGTCGGTTTTAGCCTTCACCTCTGACTGCGGCTTCTCCTCCTGGGGCTGCTGGTCCTGGTGGGGTGTTGGACAGCTCGTGGTCGCCGAAGCCACTTAGTGGGAAGGGCTGAGCTGGATGTCCTACAATGCGCAGGACAGTCCCAAACAATGAAGGATTTTTGTGTGTGTGTGTGTGTGGTACGCGGGCCTCTCACTGTTGTGGCCTCTCCCGTTGCGGAGCACAGGCTCCGGACGCGCAGGCTCAGCAGCGCAGCCGCTCCGCGGCACGTGGGATCTTCCCGGACCGGGGCACGAACCCGCGTCCCCTGCATCGGCAGGCGGACTCTCAATCACTGCGCCACCAGGGAAGCCCCACAATGAAGGATTTTTTTCTTGAGTGTCCTACAGAACTAATCCTACTCCAAATAAAAAACTGTAGTGAAAAATCTTGAAAAGCTTTGGTAAGGCTGTTCCCAAGAGGTCCAGGATGCGAGCTGGCTATAGAGAGGAAAGCTTAAAGGGAATATATTTTCTGAAAATTATCAAACAATTTATTTACTACTTAAATACATTTAATATTTTAATGTAGATTAAATGTCAAATTTAAGTTTAATTCAATCTGTCAGTTGAACGTATGATATAAGCCTTCCCACTACACACCTTGTTGAGGCGATTTCAGTGCCATTGTCTGAGTACTACAAAAGCAACACAACTGGTTGCAAATGTATAGAAGAGATGTGAGGCTCTTCTCAACGAAATTAGAATCCACGATTATAAAATAGTAGACATCAATGAAATATTGTGTTATTGCCTCTCATGTGTTCTTAAATAATTTTGTAGCATGATAAGAAATACATTTTGTGAAAAATACATATTAACGTTATTTTGAGGCTCTTATCGTTCTGTCTTACGCTGACGTTACCTGTAGAGGTTTCCCACTTGCTTTTTTTTTTTTTTTTCCTGCGGTACGCGGGCCTCTCACTGTTGTGGCCTCTCCCGTTGCGGAGCACAGGCTCCGGACACGCAGGCTCAGCGGCCATGGCTCACGGGCTCAGCCGCTCTGCGGCATGTGGGATCTTCCCGGACTGGGGCACGAACCCGTGTCCCCTGCATCGGCAGGCGGACTCTCAACCACTGCGCCACCAGGGAAGGGAAGCCCACCCCACCTGCTTCTTGATCAACTTCTATATGTATTGCTGTTTCTTTTTCCAACCCATCATCTTTTTTCCATCATTCATCCAGAGGGTATGGTCCCCAAGGCCTTTCTAAGTGCTAGAGACTGAATATTTGCTTTGAATATAGTAGATAGGGTATGTATTTCCTATATATATAAGATAGGGTATATGTTTCTGTTTACTTTGGCACTGGCTTGACCTGCTTTGAGGGGGTTACTTTGTTTGCTTCCACAGTCTTTGGTTTTTCTTGGCATATTATTACTAAATCAATATAAGTTCTCTCTTCTTATCATATAGAAATAGGTTTTGGTTAGTTTTTCAGTTTTCTTATTCAGGTGTCCCAACTCTATCTCTGCTTTTTCACATGCCTGTATTTCTTGTATAAAAAGGCTTCTAATCATCTTGTATCCAAACATTCATTATATACACATGTAAGCATTTTACTACTTTATCATATTTTCTACTGTAGTCAAGCCTGGGCATCTGCATTAAAAGACATAGCAATTTATTTTAAGTTAGCTCAATATTATTCCTCCTTTATGACAGTTGTGAAACTACATGAAATTACATTTTTGTAAAATAACAACGTACAGGGATAAACTATTACCTATTTCGCTTCAGGCTAGTCAAAGGGATATGCATGTTTTATTAGACTGGTATTGGTTCCTGGCAATTCTAAGAGATTTATCTCCAAGGTTTGTGATTCCCAAGCATGGCTGTCTCTTAGACTCTTCTGTGGAGTTTTCCAAGATGTGGCTGCTCAGGTTCCACCCAAATCTGCTGACCGAAAGCTGAGGGTGGAGCTCTTGTATCTGTGCTTCTTAAAAACTCCCCCTTGATGAGTCTGATGCTCAGCTAGGATTAAGAATCACATGATTACCATGATTTGTTCTTTTGTGGCTACTACAATGTAAGCTCTTGAAAACATTGACCGTTATCTTTGGTGAAAAATGCCTTATCATGATGCTGAAACTACTCTGAGAATGTCCTCTCCTTTCATTTCCTTGCCACATTGTGGTTCTCCATGCTTCTTTCCCCTTCCTGGCTGGGCTGGTTAGAATAGAGAGATAACTCTTAGGATGACCACGGAAGTCACCCAGTTAATACTGGAGAGTCCCTGCATGACCACACAGAAGAAGGCTTTGACACTAACCTATTCAAGCACCCAGCATTGTTTAAAGAAGAAATCAACCTCCATTTGTTTGGGCCATTATACATTTTGGAGACTATTTGTTATAGTTGTCTTACTCTAAAGCAATATGAGAAGTATTTTGTGACTTACTGACTGTAGAAATGAATACATTTGTATAAAGACAGATGAAGTCAGAGGGACGCTTTTTTTTTTTTTTTTTTTTTAGGTATCCGGGCCTCTCACTGTTGTGGCCTCTCCCGTTGCAGAGCACAGCCTCTGGACACACAGGCTCAGCGGCCATGGCTCACAGGCCTAGCCGCTCTGCGGCATGTGGGATCTTCCCGGACCGGGGCACGAACCCATGTCCCCTGCATCGGCAGGCGGACTCTCAACCACTGCGCCACCATGGAAGCCCCAGAGGGACGCTTTGTATACCTCCTTTTGTTGCCATTTTCCACATTTCTGAGGGCTTCGGTTGCATGGTTAGAAATTATTTCTCTACCCAAATGCCAATATTGCCACATTTTGTTATAGAAAGCATGATCTAGATTCTAGAATCAGCCCCTGTCATGCTAACCATTCATTCTGAATACTAACATAATTCATAGCAACCAATAAGTTCAAAGAATCAAGAGGTAAGCCCGGGATGCCAGAATGTTTAGTTAGTTATCATTCAAAGATGCAGCTCCCAACATTACTAAGATTTCAGAGATTGCTCTATACCATGCAGGAACTGACTTCTCATTTTATGAATTGAACAAAAAGAGTATTGCTTTGAGCAATATTTGTCCATATGTAGGAAACTTCCATCCTTCTACCAATGTGTGATTATTTACTGAAAGGTGAAGAAGTTTTTTATAGCCCAATCCTTGAGCAAACGTTTACTGTTACTCTAGTCTTTGTAAGATCTTACACTCCTCCAGGTTGTCTTCTAAGTGGTCTCAGAGTGAGAGGGATCACAGCGAAGATCACAACACAACAGGGACCATGGCGGTCTTTTTATTTTGGCATCACTAAATACCCATGAGTGCTCTTTTGGCACAGATGACTATGAACTCATCTACGAATGATTCAGTGACATTCATCAATTTAGTGTAATTTTTAGTGAAATCTAATAGATTTTCTTGAAGGTGAATACTTGGTATATCAATGCATTCAAGCAGACTCAAAAGACAAATCTCTTAATGATTTGAATGATTTCAGACGGTGAAACTGATGAACTGATTTAATTGGCCTGAAAAGAAATCTCAAATGTGCACTTAAAAAAACCAAAAGACAATGTTAGTGGCAGCCATGTGTCTCGGTTTTATATATGAAAGTCATTACTTCTTGTAATAAATAGTATCCTAGGCTTATACCTTTTAGGATGAAGCCATTATGAATCTGTATTGCTTAGGACCCTTCTTTTTGTTAATTATGCCTGTAACATAATTAACAGAACCAGGGTTCTGATTTTCCTATTCTTCAGTCAATTACTCCCTTTCTGAGATCAAGAAGAAGACAGTCTGAAGAGACACTTGATGGAAAATGTGCAGCCCATCTAATACAAAGGGGTTTGTTCACAAGGTTCCATGCGGAACTCCTAGTCCAGGTGAGCTAGCCTGGTCTCAGGAGGCCTTGAGAGTTTCACTTTTTTCCCAGAAAAGGCAGGTTAAAACATTCTGGCTGAATTTGTTTCCCTGCATCTCACCTTTTCTCACCTGGCATTTCAAAGACAACGGAGCAACAACGCAGAGCAGGGAGTGGCTCTTTACACACACTGGGGCAGATTTATTTTCCAAAAATGACCACAACAGTATTTCCCATCCGACATGCATCTCTGCAACGTGATCTTGGCACTCCTGTCATGGAGATGTGCGGGTTATGGCCCTCCCTTGAGTCTGGGTGGACCCATGACTTGCTTGCAATCAATAGAATGGAATAGAAGTGACGCCACCTGGCTTCTAAGGTATGCCATGCCTGTCATACAAGGCATACAGCTTCTGCCTGTCATCTGGGACACTTGCTTCTGGAGCCCTCACTGCCTTGTAAGGGGTACAGTGCAACAGGTAATGAAGAAGCCAAGGCCACAGATAAGCATCCCAGTGGACAGCTCCAGCTGATGTCCCAGCCAACAGGCAGCATCAATCGCCGACGTGGGAATAAAGGCCTTTAAGATGTCTCTGGCCCATGACTATCAAATTACTCCCAGTGGATGACCCTCACCTGCGGCCCCAGACATGGTGGAGAAGAAACAGTCCATGCCCTCTGAGCTCTATCCAAATCCATGACGAATAGAATACAAAACTTTTTTTTTCTTCTTTTAGCCATTAGGTTTTGGGGTAACTTATTACACAGCAGCAGCAAACAGAGCACACCTGAATATCTGCACCAGACATTCAGGGAGGAAAATGACCCAGAGCCAGCAAATTGGAGACTAGACTCCTGATCTGGAACATCATGAGATGAAAGAGCATTTGAATACTTCCTGCTCCACATTATGAATCCTATTGCATCTCAATGCCTTGGCCCAGCCCTGACCTTCACTCGTTAGTATAATGGTCAGGGCTTGAGCTCATCCTATCAGACCCTGTACACAGTTAACAATTTTCATAGGAGCCCTTCATCCCTAACAACTGCCCAGCTGATTATCAAAATATATGCATCTTCCCTTAACTGGCAACCTCAAATATCTGCACCCTATTTGCTTATCAGAGAATGAAACACTCGAATTCTCAGTTGCATAATCTTCATCGAGTGCTGGTTGTGAGACACAGACCTTGTCGAGATGTGCCTAAAGGAGAGTTTTTATGTGGGACAACTAGTCTATTTTATTTTATTTTTATTAAAAGCCAGTGGAGCTTATAATAGGATGTGTTCCCTTTGCTTTGGCCCAGCAAAGGAAACTGAGAGCCAAACTTGTGGCCCACTCCTAGCAACTGTACAGATGGACTACTGTGTGCTAATCTGACTCCTGACTTTATTATTTTCTTCACATTATTTTCCTTTTTTTTCAGATTGTGTTAATTACTGCCTTACTCCCTTTGCATCACATGAAATTTAGTAAGCCATTTCTAATCCTCTGTGGACTAGGCAATGTATAAACAAAATAATGAACCGGATGCCCCTCCCTCCTCTGCCAAGTTAATAAACTGGGTTAGTGTGAACACACATGTTTATAAAACATCATTAAGCGTTCATCTGACTTAACTGAGAAGCCAGAAAAAATGACATATGACCTGAGAATATATAGTTGGTTGAATGCACATGTTCACATCATCCTGAGTTGAACAGCACTATTTAAAAACCCTGTGATGAGCAACGCTGGCCACTGTGAAGTGACACCTTCTTGGGTGACTGTAAAGTCCACCCCTTCTTGGTGCTGGTTTGCATGTTTATCTCCAGAACCACAAAGATTCAGATAAATTTTTTTCCCCTTTTTCCTAGATAGAGAATCAAAATGGCAAAATGGCTGATAGTTCTCACTGATTATTTTGAAAAAGATAATTAGTGTCCAAAATTACTATTTCAGAAAGATAAGTGGACATGTAGATGATACCTATTCTTTAGACGTATCAGTTCCATCATTTCAAGTGAGCTCTACAGTAGATGAAAATTGTGTTGAAAAAGTGTCACATGACTGTGACAGGCTTATCTCATTTCTCCTTAATAGAGCCTTGTGAAAGGATGTATTATGTTGCAAAAAGGAGACACAGAGTTCCAGAATTATGGATTTAAGTTCCGTGTTTTTCAAACCATTTTGAGAATCAAAATCCTTTTAAAAGAGTGAACGTCATGTGAAACATTCACCTAGTTTATAAACTGAATGAAGTCAAACTTCTCTGATTAAAGCAGGAGAAAGGGAGAGGGGGAGACTGGAGCCTGCTCACTCAGCCCCTCTTCCTCAGCCT